>AWUE01022783.1:0-45904 GCA_001974825.2 Corchorus olitorius | reverse complement strand
AACACAATTAGAACAATAATTTTGTGCTTTCCACCAAAAAAAAAACATATTCAAAGATGGTTTACGTTTTGTACATCTATTTTGTGGCTCTTCCAAAATTTTGAGGAAATTATTATTCTCCACAATTTTCACTTGGGAGAAAAAACCACTAAAACAACATGTTCCAACCCCTCGTAGTCAAAATGAAAATCATTGCATAGTATATGTTCAATTGAATTGAATGAAATCAAAGATCATGACTTGAGCTACTAACTCACTTACCATGCACCAAACCAGCATGTATTCAATCACAAATAGTAGAAAACCTCCTTTTTTGACAGAGTGGTCATCAAGCTCAAGCAAGTATGATTTTTATATACAAATCCTATTAAGATATCTAGGGTTTTCTCTTTTAAACGATATACAACATGTACAATATAAATGCAATTACTAGGAAGAACATGCATTTAGGAAGAGGGTCAAAATGCAGCGAAAACTGTATAAAAGATATAGAGAAATCAGACATTTAAGCATGAACTTAAAAGTTAAAATACAGGCACTTGATTAGGAGAAAAGAAAATTAAGAAACATTAAACTTGGCTACTAGAATATCTTCTGCATTGTAAAAACTGATGAAAACTAAAAACCATTCGATATCTTTTCACAGTATTATATTTTAAAAAGCACAATAATCTCTTGCTAGAATATCTTCTGCATTGAAACATTTCTGACAGTAATTAAAATTAAATCAAATTAGGGGCATGTAACATACTCAAAAATGCTTCTAAACCTAGCAAGAGCTTCAATGAATATATTAAAACTACAAACTTCCTATTCATTGGCTTCCAGCAGCAAATAACATATAAATAATATTCTATATAATATGAAAATCACAGTTTAATATATTTCTATCCCCTTAACTTGACTTGATCCACCTTTAAAACTTAGAAACTAAAAAGGAAAAAAAGAAAGGGAAAAACTTTAATATTAAGAAGCACTCATGATTTCCTAAAAAGAAGATAACTTGCATGAAAGCGTTGGTCCTTTTTAGGAACACAAATTTCCCTGAGTTTCTATTTTCTTAAAACAAGCTTTCTTTTTGGTACAAAATTTTCCTAAAGCATTTGAAACACATCCAGGAAAGACCAAAATTTGACTAAATTTTAGATGGAACTCTTCAAACAAGAAAAGAAAAGAAACAAGAAAAAGAGGCTTACCTCTAGTATATCAATAGCTCGATAAACCCCGATTTTGACAAGCTTCTTGGCTATGTCTTCTTCAAACATAAGCTCGATGGTTTCTCTAAAAACGCCTAAATTTTCCACGTCGGGAACTTCTATTCTATACACTTTCCTCCCCAAAGAACCCGCAATCAGACACGCGAAAACCTCCGAATTCGAAGCCAAAACACTCGAACTCAGCTCCAACACCAGAACCCCACCATTTTTCCCTTTCAAATTCAACCTCGCATCGAACCCTTCTCCTCTCACTCCTTCGACCCGACCCGGGTCCGAGCTCAGGTGAGCGTCCAGAGTCTCTATTTTGGCCCGAAAACTCTGCGATCGCGATCTGGGTACGGAATCATCCGCAGCGGCGGCGGCTGATGGGGTGGCGTGCGAAGAGTGACGACCTTCTCCGAAGGAATCGGTGTGGTCTATTGGGGAGACTCGGCCAGGTGAAAGGATCCGACGCGGGTCGATCCGACCGACGATACTTAACCCGGATTTGGAACTCTGGGGTGAGTTGGGGACAGAGTTGGAGGTTGTGAGCTTTGAGAGAGAGTCAGTCTTTTGTGGACCGAGCTTGGTTTTGCAGTTGCTGCTATTGTTACGGCAATGCTGAGACAAATGAGGGTTCTCAGGACTCGACGGAGGTACATTGAAAGTGCAACACCACGATCGGCGGCGACACCCGTGCCTCCGACGAGTTGGATCGTCCATGGTGGAAAAAAGACTCGAGAGTAACGAACTGAGTTAAAGAAACGGAATCAGAAAGCACAACGAGTCAGGAACCAAGTTGAGAATGAAGACAGCGGCAGAGAGCAGCAAACATTTTCATTTTCTTTTTCTTTTTAGCTATCTATCTGTTTAATGATTGAGAAAATTAAAAAGAAAGGTATATAAAATTTTGTTCCATTTTTATTTATTTTTTAATGGAAGGAGGGTAGTTATGGTAGTTTCTTGGTTTTATTAAGGGGGTGGTGAAGAAACTGAGGCAACTTTTTTAGGTTAAGTGTAGAGTTTAGAATTAAAGAAAGATTGTGATTTGAGAGAGAAAGGAAAGGAGCTATCATTGTTGGAAGATGTTTTGGACATTTACAAGTGGGGAACTCAACTCTGCATCTTGATGACTTAGTGAGCTGGAAATCTATCATGCCCATCCCAAGTACTTTTTGTTTTTAGGCCATTTTTCACTTTGGAGTTGTGTAATAGTAGGGAAAGGTATCAATCAATATCATCAAAGGCATTATTTTATCAACTTGGAACGTAATTAGAACTAATGAGATGTATAGAAGAGACGTATATTTTCAAATTCGATATTGTATTGAGAATCTCAGACATAAGTAGGAATCATTTTTCAGTTATATATAAACTATTCATTCCGAGATTACTAAACAAGGAACGGATTCGAAAGGTACATATGTCTCCCTCATTACATAAAAGTTGAACATTTACTATGTAGTAAAAATGTGTATATTCCTACTCCACTCGAGTGATTTTGAGTTTAAATCTTATTGCATTGTTGAATTGTACATCATATTTTTACTTTTTATGTCTTAATCAAGATTACATTATCTTGTTAGTTCTATTGACACTTGTGATATGAAACTAGGAAACTATATAAAATTATTATTACCCATCCCATAATGCACATGTAAAGATACCTACATTAATCTATTGTCAAAGAATATTGTAAAAAAAAAAATCTATTGTCAAAGAAAGAGAAAAGAGCATCAATTAAGTTTAAGCAAAAACAAAAGTATCATCTCTCTAGTAGTTGCTTAGAAAATTGTGGTATAAGCAAGGAATAGGGATTTCTTGCACCAAGTGTACGAGCACTAATCAAATAGTAGAAATTGGTGTTTGTTTTCATTATTACTCCTAGTTTTTAATTTTGTATCTAACAAAGCTCTTTGATTTCTTAGTTGTAAAAGGGGAGGGAAACATTAAGAAGAATATATTTGGAGAATAAAAAGTATTCAAACCCAACAAAAAATGTTGTGTACGAGACAAGAATAATTGATACAACCAACAAACCTTATTCGTGACTTTAGGTCATGTCTTTGTTTTGTCATTATATTGACTAGTATAGACTGTGGAATTATTCAATTAAATCAAATTAAAATAAATATATAAGATCAAGTACATCTACATGGGGTTATAAGTATTTTCTATTCTTTACATTATATAAAAGCAAATATTGCACTCTTCAATTATTTTCCTTCCTTATCATTAATAATGAACAACTTGTATAAAAAATGATGCATTAACCTTTTTTTCCCCCAAAAAATATATACACTTGAAGAAAAAACAAAGAAGAATGAATTCCACTTTCTTGAAAATTGAGCAAGCAAAAAAAAAAAAAAAACCATTGTTGGACTTGGACATCTTGTGAAATATGCCGTCTATGCAAAAAGTCTACCCTTGCATCAAGAAAGCACAAAGTTATATTTTTATTTGTTAATCAAGGAGAACAAAAAACTGAAAAAGAGAAAAAAAGATAACCACAAAGATATAGAAGACTTGCATTTTTTAAAAAATTTTTACACAAAGATATGTGTATATATATTTTCCATATTTTTTTAGACTACTATAGCTCTCACATTCACATCAATCCATATCATATGTAACATGGTTTGAATAGGTCATTATCGGAAAATAAAACAGAAGTTTATTTTATAGTAAAAAGAAAAGAAAAATTATTTCATTTTGCTTATTGGAATTGCATTAATTTGAGTTAAAGAAAATAAAACAGAAGTTTATTAAATTATATATCTTCTAAGTCCTTTTCAAGGCATAAAACAGTAACACTTGGAGAATCTCTAACAACCCTTGACACCCCTGTTAACAAATTGTAGATTCATTTTAGAGTATAAACAAACAAAAGAATCTATGAAGAAATTAAAGTCTATATAGCTATAAGATGAGTTTTCCTTACTTTAAATTCACAATCTTTAATTTGTTATGATCGAATCGTCGACCAAATTTATTATTATATTATGAACAAGGGTCTCATTGAGCGTCACATGACATTTGGTTTTTTTGACAAGTGTCAATAGTTAATTTTTAAATGTTTTGTTTATTATATTTGTATTCATTTAGTTTGAAAAAATTAAAAGACATTCATCCACTTTCCTATACTAGTTTTACCTTTCACGTGCGTTGCACGTGGCCCAACGTGTTTAAATGAAATATTCATATGAAATTATAATAACTTTCCTATTAAATTATGATAATTACACTATTTTTGATGATCTCATTATGAAATTTTGATAACCTTTTTATGAAATTTTAATAACGATACTATGGAATTTCGAGAACCTTGTTATGAATTTTTTTTACCTTCTTATGAAATTCTGTTAACCTCCCTAAGGAATTTTGAAGATCTCACTATGAAATTTTGATAACTTCCCAATGAAATTTTGATAACCAACACTATGAGATGTTGATAACATCCATATGATATATTGATAACCACGTTATGAAAATTTAAAAACCTCCATATGAATTGTTAGTAATCACACTCTAAAATTTTGATAATCACACTATGAAATTGTGATAACCTCATTATAAAATTTTGATAAACCTTCCTATAAAATTTTGATAACCTCCTTTTGAAATCTTGATAACTACAAATTTTGATAACTTCCCTATGATTTTTTGATAACCTCATTATGAAATTTTTTAATCTCCCTATGAAATGTTGATCTACATACTATGAAATTTTGATAACCTTCATATGAAGTTTTGATATCCTCCCTGAAATTTTGATTACTCCATAACAAAAGTTTAATAACCTTCTTAATTTGGTAACCATACTATGAAATTTTGATAACCTCCTGAGAAATACCACTATGAAATTTTGGTAATCACATTTTGAAAATTTGATAACCTCTTTATGAAATTTTGATAACATCTCTATAAAATTTTGTTGACCCCTTTATGAAATTTTGATAATCACATTATATAATTTTGATAACCTCGCTTTGAAATTTTGATAATCTTCCATTTAATTTTGATAATCCGATCTCTATGAAATTTCGATAATCACTCTATGAGATTTGATAACCTTCTATCAAATTTTGGTACTCCTTATGAAATTGAGACTTTTATAACCTTCATATGAAATTTTGATAACCACACTATGAAATTTTGATAACCTCCCCATGGAATAGTAGTAACCTCTTTATGAAATTTTGTTAACCACACTATGAAATTCTTATAACCTCGTTATGACATTTTGATAATCTCTTTGAAAACCTTTCTATAAAATTGTGATAACTACACTATGAAATTTCAATAACCTTCCTAAGAAATTTTAATAACCTGATCCAATGGAATTTTGGTAACCATACTATGCAATTTTGATAACCTTCTCATGAAATTTTGATAACTTCCATATTGAATTTTGGTAAGCACACCTCCTCATGAAATTATAATAACCATCTTATGAAATTTTAATAACCACACAGAGACAAGAAAATCAAAATCATAATATCACCTACCTTTCTAACTCAACAATTTCCAATTGAACAAAGTGAATGCGGCAAAACATTATATAACGAAGAGATAGAGCTTCACTAACAATAGTATTGTACGTGTTAGTGCTAGTTTAATCTTTTTATTGACATTTAAAAAATTGAAATTAAAAGTAAAATATTAAATTCAAAAAATAATAGTAAACGAAATTTGCATGTTCATCAACGAAAAATCAATTTGACAAACTTATAATTCGGTCTAAATTGAAATTTTTAAATAATAAAATTATACTAAATTTTAATAATGGCAATTTATAAATATATTTGAAAAAAGGGTGCAATCGGAAAACATAAAGTTTCCCATTATTCGTGGAAATTTGCATGTTTATCAATGAAAATCAATTTTACAAACTTATAATTCGGTCTAAATTGAAATTTTATAATTAATTTTTAAATGATAAATTTTAATAATGTCAATTTAGAAATATATTTGAAAAAGGATACAATCGGAAAACATAAAGTTTTCCATTATTTGTACTTTCATATATAGTATAGATAGCTTTGGAGAAACTATTGATTTTGTCTCATTTCAGCCAAATAGGCCCATTAGACTCGTTTGAGTCCATGAAGTCCAAATTGTCAAGTCAGATGTCTTGAAGTCTAAATCTGATATTCTTAGGCCCAATTCGTTAATATGGAAGCCCAAAGAATGAGTTCAAGTCCAATCAGTAATTATGATGCAGTAATGATTCAGTCCTGATGCAACATTGTTAAATCCTATTTAAATGAGGACTTTACAAGAGCAGTTTTGGAAGAAAATTCATAACTTTTGATGCAGAGCTCAGAAAAATACAAATGAGGTACCGTTGGAAAGAGGATTCCGAGATCTATAACTTTTATGTTTATCTCGAGACCTAATTCTGTCGTTTCTGGACGATTTTGCCCTTGAAATTTTTGGACAAAATTTATCTTCTCCTAAACCAACTTGGAGAATGTTTTGAATGAAAATTCAGATGCTAAAGATGATGTGGGGCATCCCTATTGGCCAGGTTGGATGCTAATTAATGAGGATAATCTAAATTTCCATTATTTTAATAGTGAAATAATTAAAATATTATTTAATAATGGCAATTTAGAAATATATTTGAAAAAAAGGATACAATCGGAAAACATAAAGTTTCCCCTTATTCGTACTTTTATATATAGTATAGATAAAATAAATTATCAAATAATTATAAATTAATTATAAATTTGTTATGAATATACATGTATGTTGTGGATGTCTATGAATCTAATTAAAGTAAGGATAAGATTAATGACTTGGTTCATTCATACACATATACCTATGTACTAAGTTCATTCCCTTATATTTATGGTGATGTATCTATGTGCCTATAAATATGCCACTTACTTTGTTATGGAATGAATAAGAACAATTTCTCCCCTTCTTCATATTTTCTGCTTCTCCATATTCTATTGTCTCTCTCCATACTTCAATTCTCTACTCCCTTGCTTTTGTTTTGTTATTATTTCACAACAAAATTTCATTTTTTAACTGAATATTCTTAAAAAAATTTATAAAATAAAACAGACGCACGCGAAACACGGCCGGAAAGTTCTAGTAATAATAATAATAATAATGATAATAATAATGGAATAAATTGGATCTTTTTACTAATTTAATCATTCCATTGAATTGAAACTAAAATTAACAAGCCAACATGATATTTTATTTTATTTTATTTTTTACTCATTAGTTTTTTCCTATCATATAACTGTGGGCTTATGAGCCCAATTTTTTTTTTTTTGAGATAATTATGAGCCCAATTTTAGGCCTGCGTTTATGGACCTTATTCCGGGCCAGTTTTCTTGCCGTTGTCGATGGGACAGCCTAGTTTCTATCGGTTCGTTTCTTCCCGGCTTCTTGTGGCTGGCATGATTTGTCGTGGGCTATTTTGCCTATTGTTTGGAAAGTTAATGGTTGGGATAGCAATTGTTTTTTTTTTTGGTTCAAATGGATAGCAATTGTTGGAAAGTATGTAGAAAAAAAAATGTTGGAAAGGTAATGGTAACAGTGAGATAACACTAAAGAGATAAGTGCGTTTAATTAGTCAGGATTCAATGTGTTTAATGAATATTTGAGAGTTAATAAGAAAAAAGGTGTACTGTCAGAGATGATAATATATACAAGTTCGATTTTTGATAATCTCGAATCAATATTACGCATATAAAAAGAGTGAGTGAGATTCGAGAAGGAGAGAACTAGGCAACAACCCTATTTTAATATTGGAGGATATTGATCTCAATACAATACAATTAAGAGTAATTTATTACATTTCCAAAAAAATCTGATAAGAAATAAATAATCAAACTAACATAATCTTATCAAATGAGAAATTGACAAGCAAACTAACATTAATTAATTTAGGGCTCAAAACATTAATTAATTTATTATTGAAAATTTGAATATCAGACTTTATGATATGTGTATGGAAACATACGTACATCGACTAGTTAAAGTGTTAAACCAAAATACGTACTCCTCATTTACTCTATTCTAAATGTTTTTCAACATTAATAATTAGTAAAATTAAGGGCTGCAAAGCAAAGCTTGATTGACAACAAAATCAAAATCATATCTAAATCGTGGTCCAAATTGGTTTAAGGATTCAAAGATTTGGTGAAACATCAAGAATTTCACGGACTCTGACATGTCCGATGTGAGATGCATGCCCTTATAATATGATTCATTTTACACGTGCCCCAAAATTCCCCTCACACAATTCTTCAATGTCTCCCTCAAACACTATCCATTCACATGTAGCTCACGTGTATCATATCCCATGCACCTCATTCCTCTCTTCAAACCAAAGCAACAGACAAAACTCCCCATCATCACCGTCCACGTTTCAACCTAAAAATCTCCAAAATCACCCCCCAAGAACTCGTGGCCATCTCCCATTGGTTAAAGTGACAAACAACAATACGCAATTAACCGAACAAACAAAAGAAGCGCCTGGAAAATTTCCATATTTAGGAAAATTCTAAACATTATGTCTGACTAGGACTTTCTTCATTCGAAGAGCCGTAGGTATCAGGCAGCCACGTGTTATAACAAGCCATGCAACGTTGGCCACGTTGTCGGAATAATATAAGGCAAAATGTTGCCACGTTACGTTACGTATGTTGTTAAACTAAAAATCTATCAGGTTCCTCTATTTAAGGTTAATTTGGTTAAAGCTCCCATTTACGTGGTACCTCTCATTTCCTCACCAAATTTGTACATGATCTGTCTCATTCTCATCCCCTAAAACTTACCCTTTTTTCACTAAATCAAGGAAGAAGCTTTTTTCTTTTATTCAGTTTCGTGAGATTTCTTTTTTCTCTCTCTCTTAATTAATAATGGAAGCTGCAGTTGCGAAATCTGGGTTGAGGAATATTGATCGGAAATCATCAATAGAAAGTGAGCCAAGAACTTTGAGTTTTCATCAAATTCAATGTGCAAGAGTAAGTATATGGTTCGAGTCTACTAAATTTATTTCATGTGTCTACTTTTTGTTCATGTGTACTAAAATGGGTCCTCAACAACGTTTTTTTAACACATCCTAGCGCTCAATAACGCCGGGAAATTAAAGGATAAGAAGTTTCTGAATTACGATTCTAATGTTCTTGGTTATTGGTGTTAACAGGAGGCAGCTATGTATGTAGTGAGTACGAGGAGCATAGAAGAAGCCATGAGTATTTTCACAGAGGTCAGTTTTAATATACAAAAAGTATAATTAATAAGCTTAACAAGGCTTAATTAATTTGCCAATGTTTTGCAAATGTTTGCATGCACTTTGAAGTAATTGTACATAATTTAGTAATGAAAAGGAGTGGTTTTAAACAGGGATTAGAGCCGGTGGTGAGCGGGGCAAGAGCTGATAACATAGGGACGAATACGATGATGGATTCAAAAGAAATGCAGTTTTTGGAGTTAGAGGAGTTTCAACAACTACATGAATTCCGCGACGTCGTTTCTGCACCTTTCTAGTCTATGCTTGCTTTTGACAATTATATACTATATATCTAAATGATTGTAAAGTATATGAAGGGCGTACGTGCTTCTTTTTTTCCCCCTCGCTCTCCCTTTGTAAAATATAATAATGTCGTTTGGGTTTTGGTGTTTCTTTTGTACAGGATGGAATTTTGACTAATTTCCATCATTTTATTTCATTTGTTCTTTATTCATAAAATTTCCGTTTTCCCTTATTTTCTTCTATTGCATGTTATATCATATATACTACTTTTGCTAATCATTGGATTAATCTCCTTGATTTAGTTTAGGCCCTATGGGCATTATGGGTCAGCCCGGCCCATCCAAATCCAACACCAGATATTTCTTCAAAATTCTTTTTCCCCAAAGTGTAAGCTAAATGCTTTAATCCAATCCAAAATAATACATAGCTATAGTTTTAACAAAAAAGCTACTAATTCCCAAGTTAATAAAGTTTGAGGATACAAGTCGTTTATGGGAAATTATACATTAAATTAAGTATGATTAAATATAAATTAATCACATCCAAGTTGTCCTAGTTGTTAGTTGAAGCTCAAAAAGAGATGTATCCGTATTTGGAAATATGAGCTCTTTGCTTCAAATCCCACTACATGTGGGTTTTGCGTCCCTTCATGTGGGTTTTGTTAGTTTGTTAACTTTATTAAAAAAAAAAGAAGATATAATTTACATTTGTAATTTTCATTAGTTTGAGCAATATAGAGAGAAATGTGATTATAACTTCTGATTATTATATTCCAATAAAAAATCATTACTACAAAGATATTTAAATACCAATAACTACAATAATACATTAATGTTGTGAGTTTAGGTATAATTAGAAGAGTTTTTTCATATCCATGTAACTTGATTTTAAATTAAAAATAAAATATTTAGAATACCGTGTGACTATTGGATAATTAAAAAAAAAAACCAATACTACAAAATTATTATAGTGGTAATATTTATTTACTTCCTTTTTCACAAAAAATAAAAAATTACTCCTTCATCATTTTTAGAAATGGCCCAACAAGCACATAAGGCCAGGAGCAATGGGCAACGTTCCAGTTTTAATCGTTGATTCCATGGGCCTTTCTGCTAGTGGCAATTCGAAGCCAGTTTTTATTGGGGGGTGAGGTTGGGCGCCAAAACTTTCCAAGTTATGTGACTCACACGAACAGAGCAATTTCCAGTTTCCTTGTTGGGATGATAAGAGCGGGCGGAAAAGTTGGGATGCAAGGGGAAAGACAACTGGAATATTGCCTTTGATATTTAACTTTGAAATCAAATCAAATCAACTCAATGTCAGATCCATTTAGTATAGCAAGGCAAATGAAAAATATGAAATGACCCTTCAGAACACTCTTTGGACTTTGAATTCCATGTTCTCCTCTTGATTTTCTTTCCCTCCGATTTCATCGTAGCGTTTCTTTGGAAGTACGTCTGGAACACAGCCTTTCATCGACTCTTTCCGCCATTCATCTACCGGGTAACTTAACAAAACCCAGTTCTCCCCTTGCATTTTGATTTTCAGGGAAATGGTTTTGCTTTGAGTTTTGTCGTACGTTTTTTTCCCCTAATTTATCTTTGATTTCATTGGACTCACCATTACCCAAACCTCAGAAGGTTTTTCAATGACTCAGAGACCTTTCATCGACTTTCTTGGGCTCTCTTCATCAGCCAGGTATCTGAACCAACCCTAGTTTCCCCCTGCGTTTTGATTTACAAGAAATGATTTTCTTTTAAGTTTTGTTGATTTCATTGTTGTCAGATCAGGAGAGAGCATGGAGTTTGGGTCACCAGTACCCAAAACTCAGAAGCTTTTGAAGGACTCATTAGTGGACAACATAAGCAGGTTACCTGATGACATTCTCTCAGACATACTCTCATCTCTACACACAGAAGCGGTTGTTAGAACCAGCATTTTGTCTAAAAGGTGGAAACATGTTTGGACTCTTGCTCCTAATCTTGATTTTAATGACCATTTTGGATTCAATCCAATATGCCAGGCTAAGCTTAGACTCTTTAAGGACTATGTTAATAATGTTCTGTTTCATCATGGTGGGTTAAATATCAAGAAATTTTTTCTTCAGTGTGCTACTTCCCCACATATATATGCTTGGATTAGTGCAGTTTTGTGTTGTAATGTTGAAGAGCTAACCATCAAATCTTCCTCCATTGGCACCCACAAGGAGTTGCCTTGGAACCTCTTCACCTGCAAAACTTTGGTATCTTTGAGAATTGATGGAGGGTTTGTTTTAAACCTCCCTTATCATGTATGTTTTCCATCTCTCAAGAAACTCCATCTTGATTCTCTTATTTTTGTTGATGATTCCTCAATGCAAAGGCTGTTTTCTAGCTGCCTTGTTCTTGAAGAGTTGTATCTCAAGAGGGTAAGAGGAGATTGTGTGCTGATTGCAAATATCTTGATACCTTCATTGAAAAGACTATATCTTGTTGTTCCCCCTCTAGGACACATGGCAAATCATGATTTCAAGACAAATATCTATGCCCCCTATCTTGAATATCTTGAAATCAGTGATTCTGCATCAAAAAATTATTCAGTTAATGCAGCATCCCTAGTTGAAGCAAAGATAATTGGTAGAACTAGATGCCCAATTCTGCTTGAGGAAATTTCTAATGTCCAGGTTTTAACACTGTCTGGCGAAACGATGGAGGTATGCCTGTGTCCCCTTATCTTGAATATTTTCTTTCTTTTTCTAGGTTTCTTATGTGTAATCTATGTTGGTTGTCTCCTTGATGTAGAATTGGCACTCCGCTCTCAATTCCAATTGGCCTACATTTCATAACCTCTTCTTTTTGGAGCTAGGTCTTAGCCATCGTGATGGCTGGGAATTGCTTTCACATTTACTAAACAGCTCGCCTAACTTAGAAACTCTTGTCTTTAGCGAGGCAAGTTTCCAAAACATGACAGATGACAAGTAACCCTAAAAATCTTTTTGATTAATGGATGTCTAACATTTTTTTTATTATATGCCTAACTCAGGGACTTGTTGAACCTAAAGCATATGGCGATGGTTTTCATGGCTTTTATTGGATTCCACCTGATAGTGTACCCGAGTGTTTACTCGAGTGCTTGGAAGCAATTGAAATTAACAACTTTACTGGTAGACGATGTGAGATTTTTCTTGTAAGGTATATGTTGGAGCATGCTGAAGTTCTGGAAGAGATGACAATTTATTGGCGGGGTGAATTCAAGTGCAGCGAAAAAGCTAAGCATGTGTCTTCAGTTCAGCAAGAAATACTTTCCATCAAATGCTGTTCTGAAGATTGCGAAGTCGAGTTCAAATGAAGTTACAAACAATTTGTGCTGTCTTTTGGAAGAATGTCTGTTGTGTTGGATGTTCAGTTTACCAGGTGCATCATGGTTCAAATCTTTCCTTTTTTGTTTAACATTTGCGGCTAATTTTGCATACTAATTGTATCAAAGCACCTATGCAAAATGTTTCCAATATGCCATGTGCCCATTTATCAGTCTTCATATGAAGGTGACAATTTGTTCGATGTTTTGAATGAATGCAAGCCAAGTTGGATGTTTAACACATTTTCTACTCTGCACTCCTTGGCATGTATCGATCTCATCCATAGTTCAGATCTTCAAACTGAAGATTTGGGTTTCCAATTCATAAATTTCTAATGTTCTTGGTCATTGAATTGTGTTTGGTAATTACTTATCCCAAAAACAAAAAATCGTGTTCTTGATTATTGTTGTTGAAGGAGGCAGCTATGTATGTGGTGAGTACGAGCATAGAAGAAGCCATGAATATTTTCAGAGGTTATGCGTTCATTATGAATTCAATTTATGAGTTCATCATTATTGGAATGACTTAATCTCTTTTTTGTTTAGGCCCAAGCGGCATTATTGGTCCATTCATTAAACAATAAACGAGCTCTTTTTTTTTTTTTTTTTTTTGCCAGAAAAACCACCAACATTAATAGCTCCATTCATTATTAAACGAAACACTATAATATGAACACTAAAATTCTACAGAATTTTGTTGGAATTTGTTGTTTATCTTTAGGAACATAAACGAGCCCTTCCAAGTTCCAATGCTATGTTCATTTACACTCCTAACCCCTGATCATACCCCTACTCATAGTTGATTTCATGGGCCTTCTGCTAGTGCTAATCCCAACAGAGTTTTTTTGAGGTGAGGTTGGGGCGCCAAAACTTTCAAGTCATGACTCATGACTCATAAATAGGTTCTGTTCTGGGCTTCTGGCCAAAAAAGAAAAAGAAAAAATCATAAATAGGTTACTGAACTATACTAATGATACGAATTACGAGCAGATGGAAAAGTTGGAATGTTGGCTTCTTCAATAAGTCTCACCCAAATCAAATCAAATCAATGCCAAATTTGTTTAATATACTTTTATTTTTTTGGCTCTATCTGCCAAGATAAATGGAAATCTTAAATATGAAATGACCCTTCAGAACTCATCACTTGCACTCTCTGGACTTTGAATTTAATGTTGTTTTTCTCTCCCTCATCGTTCATTATAGCGTTTCCTTTGTCAGTATGTCTGGAACACAGCCTTTAATCGACTTTCTCCGGCTCTCTTCATCAACCAGGTACCTGAACCAAACCCGGTTCTCCCATTGCGTTTTGATTTTCAAGATATGATTATGTTTTGGGTTCTCTTGTTGGGTTTTTTTTTTTTCCCCTTTTCATTTTCTAATTGAACTTTGATTTTATTGTTCTCAGAGAAGATAGCGTGGAGTTTGACTCATCTTCATCAAGCAGGTAACTGACCCAAGCCCAGTTCTTACCTTTGCGTTTGATTCTTAAGAAATGATTTTATTTTGAGTTTTGTTGATTTCATTGCTGTCAGAGGAGAGCACATGGAGATGGAATTGGATTTGGAGTTGGGGTTATCACTACCAGTACCCAAAACTCAGAATCTTTTAGAGGACCCAGTGGACAACATAAGCAGGTTACCGAATGAAATTCTCTCACATATACTCTCATTTCTATACACAAAAGAGGTTGTTCGAACCAGCATCTTGTCTAAATGGTGGAAACATGTTTGGACTCTTGCTCCTAATCTTGATTTCAGTGATTATTTTGCATTCGGTAGTAGAGCAAACGAGGCTAACTTTAGCCTCTATAAGGATTTTGTTGATAATGTTCTGTTTCATCATGGTGGGAAGATCAAGAAATGTTTGCTTTGTTGTGCTAGTATATATCCCGCTCCACATATATATGCTTGGATTTCTGCAGTTGTGAGTCGCAATGTGGAAGAGTTAACCATCAACTCTTCCTCCTTTGGCATCAAAGACCTCTTCACCTGCAAAACTTTGGTGTCACTGAAAATTGCTGGACTGTTTGTTGTAAACCTCCCTTATTATGTGTGTTTTCCATCTCTCAAGAAACTCCATCTTGATTCTCTCATTTATGTCGATGATTCCTCAATGCAAAGGCTCTTTGCTGGCTGTCATGTTCTTGAAGAGTTGAATCTTAAGAGGGTGAGTAGAGACTGTGTGCTGATTGCGAACATATCGATACCTTCACTGAAAAGACTATATCTTGATGTTCCCCATCTAGAACGCGTTGCAGATCATGAATACAAGACAAATATCAATGCTCCCTATCTCGAATATCTTGAAATTAGTGATTCTGCATCCAAAGAATATTCAGTCAATTTCTCAGCATCCCTAGTTCAAGCACAGATTATTGGTAACTGCCCTTTGCTGCTGGAGGGGATTTCTAATGTGCATATTTTAACACTGTCTGGCATAGCAATGGAGGTATGCCCATTGCCCCCTTATCTTGGATATCTTTCTTTCTTTTTCTAGGTTTCTTGTTCTTAATCAATGGTTTTCTTTTCTCCTTGGTGTAGAATTGGCATTCCTCTCGTAGTACCAAATGGCCTACATTTTATAACCTCTTCCATTTGGAGCTAGGTCTTAGCCATCTTGATGGCTGGGGGTTGCTGTCACATTTACTAAACAGCTCGCCAAACTTGGAAACTCTTGTCTTTAGACAGGCAAGTTTCCAAAACATGACAGATGATGATGAGTAAGCTTAAAAATCTTTCTAATTCATGCATGTCTAACATTTTTTTTTTATTGTATTCCTACGCAGGGGCTTGTTGAACCTATGGAATTCGGCGTGGGCGATGGTTTTTATAGCTTTCGTTGGATTCCACCTGATAATGTACCCGAATGTTTACTCTCGTGCTTGGAAAATATCGAAATTCATGACTTTGTTGGTAAACCATGTGAGATTTTTCTTGTAAGGTATATGTTGGAGCATGCTCAAGTTCTGCAAGAGATGACGATTCTGTGGCGGCCTGATGTCAAGTTGAGGAAAAAAATTTCAAGCTTGTGTCTTCGGTTCAGTGCGAAATACTTTCCATCTCATGCTGTTCTGAAGATTGTGAAATCGAGTTCATATGAAGTTACTAACAATTTGTGCTATCTTTTGGAAGTATGTTTGTCGTGTTGGAAGTTGAACTTACCGGTGCAAATCCTAATTTTTTTTTGTTTAACATCTGTGGCTAATTTTGCATACTAATTGTACCAAGCACCTATGCAAAAAGTTTCCAATATGCCATGTGCCCATATATATCAGTCTATATTGTTTTATTTTCAGATTATAATTATTTCACATGTAATAGCAACAATGAGAAGGTGGAGGAGGATCCCAGAGTTTAGATCTTCAATCTGAAGAAATGGGGTTCCAATTCATATATTTCAAATGTTCTTGGTCATTGAATTGTGTTGGGTCCTTGTTGTCTATGTTATGTATGTGGTGAGTACTAGGAGCATAAGAAGAAGCCATTGATGTTTTCAGAGGTTAGTTTCAAATTAGTATCAGCTTTTTTTTTTTTTGACATCAATAGTATCACCTTTGTTTAGTATACTAAAATTTAGCTTAAGTTGCCAATGTTTTGGAAATGTTGAACATAAAGAATTTTATGATGGTTTTCATGGCTTCAGATGGATTCAACCTGATAATGTACCCGAGTGTTTACTCTCCTGCTTGCAAACTATCGAATTGATTCATGAATTTGTTGTTAGAAAATGTGAGATTTTTCTTGCAAGGTATATGTTGGAGCATGCTGAAGTTTTGATTTTGACAAAGGGAACTGAAGGCCTTTTGTCTTAAGTTGATGATTGAATGTTTATCATCTCAAGTTCTACAGATTTTGAATTTGTGTTCAAAATGACCCTTCAAAACTTGGCAATTACACTCTTTGGACATTGAACTTCATGTTCTCCCTCTTTTTTTCCTCTTCGTTGTAGTGCTTCCTTTGCCAGTATGTCTGGAACACAGACATTAGAGCCGGTGGTGAGCGGGGCAAGAGCTGATAACATAGAGACAATGATTGATTCAAAAGAAATGCAGTTTTTGGAGTTAAGAGGAGTTTCAACAACTACATGGATTCCGCGATGTCGTTCTGCACCTTTCTAGTCCATGCTTGCTTTTGACAATTATATATATATCTAAAATCTAAATCTAAATGATTGTAATTATATTTTACAAAGGGAGGTCGAGGGGGAAAAAGAAGCACGTCCTTCATATTTTACAATCATTTTTTTTAATTAAAACATGTCTTTATTTATCAAGAAGGAGAAGGATTACAAATGTGTGAAGGTAGGTACCCTACCCACACCTTTTGATCACCTATTACATACATTTAGCTATATTATGAGCAAGAACATTCAACCTCTCGATTAACAAAAGCAAAAGAGATCGAAACAAATTCTGAACACAGAGCTAAAACATCATGAACCAAACAAGCACCTGACCATAATGAATCTAAACCCTTGGAGATCTCTTCAATTGCCTGTTTGTTATCCGACTCCACAAGCAAACTCGAGTAGCCATGCTCCCATGCTGTTTCAAGGCCAAAAATAATCGCCCTACATTCGGCATGAAGAACACTAGCTACACCTTCAACACTACTTACACCATCTAGAACTACATCACCATTTGCATTCCGGATAACCATACCTAGAAAGACTTTGCATCCCCTCCTCATATTGTCTTTTGTACAGGATGGAATGGAATTTTGACTAATTACCATCATTTTATTTCATTTGTTCTTTATTCATACCATTTCAGCTTTCCCTCATCTTCTTGCATTTTATTTTAAGTGCTAATTTTTTTTTTAGGTAATAGTAGTGCTAATTATTCAAATAACCTAATCTCCTTAATTTTAATTTAGGCCCTAGGGGCATTATGGGTCAGCCCGGCCCAACCAAATCCAACACCCCTTCTCTTTCAAGTTCTTTTTCTCTATCTCTAACACTAACGCTTTTGATATGGCAATCCAATCCAAAAATGTTTTTTTTTAAAGCTAGTGATTCCCAAGTCCATAAGGTTTGAGGGTAGAAGTAGTTTATGGAAAATTTTACATTAAATTAAACATGATTAATTTATTAGTCGGGATCTAAATGACATGATGGAATTGATTCATGTAATGATTTCTCCAAAATAAGTATGCACTATATATAACTGTTTCACACAAGATAAGAAATGTTAATCATATTTAGAAAATTTATACTATTTTTTTATTCATTTCTTGTCTTACCTTTATCACTCATTTAATGGACCATAAAGTTAATTGAAGGATAAATGGAAAAATGGTCATTTTTTTAGCTAAAAAAAAGGTCATTTAATGTTTAGAAATTGTAAGTGAACACTAATTTTAGGACACCATATTCTTCGAAAAAATGGATACTTATTTTGGACAGACGGAGTACTACACCAATACATTAATATCTTTGCTAAAGTGAGAAGAACTTAATGTTTCTTATCTGAGTTTTATGAATAAATAAAAATGTAAGTCTTAGAAAATCAATGATTTGAGATTTTCTTATGTAAGAACCAATCTAACTTGATTTTAAATTAGTTAAAATATAATATGACTATAGGATAATTCTAAAAAAAACAAATACTACAAAATTAAAGTGGTAATTTTTTTTACTTTGAAATTAGAAATATTTAGAATATAAAATATTTTTTAGAAACGGCCCGACAAGGAGCACACAAGGCCAAGAGCAATGGGCAACGTTGAGTCATAAACTCAAAACCATTTCATGGGCCTTCCTGCTAATGCTAATATTAACGGAGTTTTTCTTGGGGGTGAAGTGAGGTTGGGCGACAAAACTTTCCAAGTAATGACTATTGACTCGAAGAACAGAACAATTTAATACTACTACTACTAGGTAACTGAACTCTTACGGGCAGTGATGAAGACTTAAGACTGGTGCCTTCCCATCAGACGTAATAATTACGTCCGTTGGATTAGACGGGAAACGGTCTGGGCCGTTGATTATGCGGAAAAAGTGAGTAAAGTTAACTTAAAATGCCATCCGGTCATTTGTAATTGATGAGAGAGAATTTTTATCACATCACATGGGGTAACGTGCTGCTTGTAAAAGTAATGGGCTAAAGGACAAAATTACAAAGAGCAATTGCTTTGCTGTTAGGATATTAAATGTCAGTTATACCCTTGAGTTAAAGTTAAATTCTCAAGTTCCACCCACCATTATCCCTCTTATTTCCCATAACTGGTTTCTGTGGCTTGTAGTTTCATCAAATAATGATGAGGAAAAATGGAACACAATAAGAAAGAAACAAAACAAAATTTAATTGAGTGAAAGCATGAAAAGACTATCAAAGTATTTTTCTTATTTGGATTAAGATTATTGTATTTGACTTCTTGCTTGCAAGGTATTCTTAAAAAATGGCATTTGAAATTCTATAGAAAAGAGACAATGACAGATTATGTAAGGCATAAAAGTGATAAAAATTATATTTCCTTTGTAATCATTATAATTTAGCATGGTACCAAGTAATGATAATTCTTTGTCAGCATATTTTTTTGAAGAATTCCCCAGAACAATATATTAAGTATTTAAACCGACTGATGTCTCTTTGATATTGAAGATGTTATCAGATGATTTTGCTGGGAAAAGGCATGAGAAATTATCATCAGCATAATTTCAACCCTTCATTTCAGACCTCGCAAGCTCACTCCCTGCAACGGTGAATTCCTAAAGTTAATTAAGAGATGCCATTTTATCTTTTGTTGAAGAATATTTGATTGGAGCAAATATATATTATTGGTTTGGAGGAGATGAATGCAGCCCGTGCAAAGATGAACAGAAAATAGAGAAGATGACAAGTACAAAAGTATGAGAAACAGAGAGTAGATGAAGAATAGAAGAGGAGCCAATAAAGGGTTCACTGAAGAGAGATGAAAGAAAAGGAAGAGACAAGTTATAAGACCTCGGCCCAACCAAGAAGCCCATGGCCCAAAAAGAGTGAGGTTGTTATAATTAGCCATATTGAATAGGCCAAAAAGAGTGAGGTTGTTATAATTAGCCATATTGAATATTCTTTTTTAGATTTAGATTTTTTTGTTTGCAATGTTAGATTTAGATTAGATGAGTGGAGTTTGATAATCTGTTTTGGCGGTATAATTAGTTGAGATTATTATTATCTATTAATGAGAAATGACTAAAGTAATTATTATTTATTGTTTATTATTATGTTTTCTGTAATATAATGAGTGCATTTTATTAATATTATATATATTAATTAATTTGAAATGACTAAAACAATTAATTAAAGAAAAGGGAGAAAGAAAAAAAAGTCTCGTTTGTGGCCATTATTTGCATGTTGTGTAGTTAAGAATGTATTGATGAGAAATGACAAGGAATGAATGAATGTAGTTGTGGCAAAAATAAAAGAAGAGAACTATGATAAGTAAAATTGATGAGATATGAAGTTTTACTTGAAATATTTATTTGAAAAGAGAGGTGATAAATTGTAATTTATAGTCAATTATAAAATGTTAAAAAGGAAGTGAAATAGGTGATTAAGAGTTGAGTTGTAGTTGGTGTGGTACTTGAGTTATTAATTAGTTGGATATATTTCATGGAGAAAGTTAAGTAGGAAAAAAGAAATTGTTGTTGGTTTGGTTTAGCTTTTTCAGAAAGTGTAGGAGTTTGTTTCAAGAACCTTGCTTCATTTGGCATCTGGATCAAAATTGAGGTTGCAGTGTTTGTTCAAAGAATAGAGTAAGTTTTTCCATAATTTTCTTATTACATACACCTTATATTTGTTTGATTTAGTATATAAAAAAGGTAATTTGCATAATGAAAACAGGTTAGTATGTTGATTTAGTTTATTGGTAGTGTATAATATGAATTAAGTTAGTTGGAGTGCTAGATGTAAATAACACCTATACGAATATGTCTTTGCAGTAGAAAGATGCAATCTAGGTGGAGGGAGTTTGATCTAAATGCAGCACTGTCCAATAATGAGGATGAATATGTTGTGGATGGTGAAGATGACGATGCGCAAAGTGCAGAGGGGATCAATCTCTTTGGGTATAATGCATTAAAGGAGGAAGAGCGAGTTCCACATCCATTTTTTAATGAGGTGGATGCGGCAAGCTTGAGACGTGAAGATGTAGTTGGGAAATTTGTATTCGACACAGTGGTAGAAGCAACCCAATTTTACATCACATATGCAACTCATATGGGTTTCAGTGTGAGGAAGGAGACAAACCACTACAATAAAAGAACGCGTGAGTTGAGTGGAAAACTGTATGTATGTTGGAAAGAAGGTAGTCGAAAGGATAAATGGTTCAAGTTACCCAACCGCATCCATAATCCAAAGCCAGAGACTCGAACTTGTTGTCTAGCAAGAATGCACATTTGCAAGAAGTGTGATAAGTGGATTGTGACACAATTCAATGTGGAACACAACCATGACATGGTCCCCGAGAATCAGAAATTTTTGATCAAGACAAACAGGTTAGTAAAGCAAAAATGTGTATTGGAATTTTTAGGGAGTAAGATTGCATACCTTATGAAGATTTAGTGATATTATTGTTTGATATCTATATCTATTTGCATATATATATATATATATATATTATTTTGATAATATAAATTATAATATAAAACAACAATTTAACGTGATGGCAGTAAATATGTTTAATAGTTGAACTTCTAGTTATGAAAGCCCATATTAGACAAATAATATCCTCATTTGGGCTTTAAATTTGGTTTTGGGTGTGATGTGAATGGAAGATAATAAAGTGGGCCTAGTGGGGACCTTTTTTCATTTGCCAACTAGTGGGGGTGGGTGGGGGGTATGGGGTTGGTGAGTTGGGCCCAAAATCAAAATGCAACAAATGGGCCTGTTTGAGTATTATAATTATAGTTTTGTATGTAAAAAGACTTAAAGTTATTCCTACTTTTATGAAAAGTATGAAAAAACCATGTATGAACTATATGTAGTTCATTATTTGTCTCGTTCAAAAAAAATTTAAAAAAATATGTATATGTAAAATGAGTTGAATGCTAATTTTGTCGTACAGATATTATTATTATATATAGACATGTGAAGTTATTAGTCAATTGTAGTATAAAACTAATGAAAATAAATTAAAATATTAATATTTTTCAGGTTTGTTGATTCCGGCCACTTGAAAGAAGCCATTGCGATGAGAGAGTCGGGTTTAGGTATATTTCAAGTCATGAACTACTTTATCAACCGTCATGGTGGAGCGCAGCACGTGGGATTTACACGGACAGATTTGTACAATTCAATGGGAATGTTTTCAAGAACAAGGGTGAAATTGGGAGATGCAGATGAATGCCTCAATTTCTTTGCAATGAAAAGAGAAAAGGAGCCTGGTTTCTTCTACAAATTTGAAGTGGATTCTAAGAAGCATTTGGAGAAAATCTTCTGGACAGATAGCCAGTCTCGGATTGACTATGATGTGTTTGGGGATGTAATAGCATTTGACACTACTTATAAGAAGAATTCATATGATTTGCCATTCTTTAGCTTGGTTGGAGTGAACAATCACAACCAAACCACAGTCTTTGCATTTGCTTTGTTGAATGATGAGACAACTGAGACATATATTTGGGTATTGGAAACCTTCTTGGAAGCTATGTCTGGTAAGCGTCCGAAATCCGTGTGCACTGACGGTTGTCAATCTATGCGTGCTGCAGTTCGAACTATTTTGCCTGGGGTGCCCCACCGACTGTGTGCTTGGCATGTAGCCCGGAATGCCAACAGGAATGTGAGGGTGGAAGGATTTGTGTCGGCATTCAAAACATTGATGTTTGCATGGTTCACTCCGGATGAGTTTGAAATAGCGTGGCGAAACATGGTGCGTGAGTTTAATGTTGAAAGACATCCATGGGTTATTCAGAAGTATTTGACCAGAGAGCTATGGGCACAAGCTTATGTCACGGGTAACTTCTTTGCCACTGTAAAGAGCACATCGCGGTGTGAAGGAATGCATAGTTACATGAAGCG
This sequence comes from Corchorus olitorius, assembly GCA_001974825.2. NCBI lineage: Eukaryota > Viridiplantae > Streptophyta > Magnoliopsida > Malvales > Malvaceae > Corchorus > Corchorus olitorius. The sequence goes on along the minus strand of AWUE01022783.1, from coordinate 22,872 downwards.
GTTTGTGAAAGATACTGGAACTATATTCGAGTTCATGCGTTGTGTTGATAAGGCAAAGTTAAGTATGCGGATGTTGGAATTAGAGGCTGACTTCTACTCAAGGAATAGGAGACCAGTGACAAGGTTTTCCCACCTACGTGAACTTGAAGAGTATGCTGGGTTTGTTTATACAGAGCGTGCTTTTGCTCGATTTAAGAGAGAAGTTGAAAGAGAAAAGGGGCTATCGTCAAGGTTAGTTCAAAGTTTGAATAGGGTGAGGACGTACTTTGTGATGAGGTATAGGAGGCCGGAACGTGTACTTCGTGTTGAAGTTCATGATGATGAGGGTATGATCAAATGTAGTTGCCGAAAGTTTGAAACAGAAGGTATTCCTTGTCGGCATATTATAAACATCATGAAGGTGGAAGACATGGAAAGAATACCGGATGCAATGGTACTTCGAAGATGGAGGATTGATTGTGGTAAGAATAATGCGACTGTGAAGCCGTTCACAATTGATGTGGAAGACACGAAAATTTTTCGGCAAGTGTCGCTCCGTGTTCTTTGCAATGAAATATGCGAGGATGCAAATGAGAGTGACTTGGCCTTTGAGGAAGCAAAAGAATCATTGGAGAAGTTGCATGAGGCATTATTGATGATGAAGATGGCGTCAATGGTGACACCCGCAATCGTGATGGAGCACAAGTAAGTGTTCCAAGACCTGTCAATTCTGGTGTGCATGGAGTTACGGGACAAGGATCTACGCAAAGGGCTCCCCCAACGTGTGGACATTGTCGAGGAGTTGGCCACACAAGTCGATCATGTAAAAAATCTAAGCTGGCACCATCCAATGTGAATGTGAATTTGAATGATGATGAGGTCATAGATGCGGATGAATCGGACGAAGAATTGGTGAGGCAACATTTTCCCAAGTATGAAGTAAGTATGATATCCTGTGCTTTTTCATTGATATGTTGTGGATGTTTTATTGTTATAGTATCAATATATATTATTATAATATATATTTAAATATATATTATATTATATTATATATATAGTCAAGAAATGCAATATGGGTAATCACTGCTATGTCAATTTCACTGATAGGCATATTTGGATGAGGTGTCAAGTTCGAATGATGATATTGACCTGAACTTCTAGTGGGATTGATACTTATAGGTTGTTAATGAGGTAAGTTAATATTTAACGATTCATTAAAATTTTAGTTCCATATATATTTAAATGATAGTAATAAATGTAACTTTATAACTTGGTTTTTTTATCAGGTATGTGCTTCAATATTCCCTGAACTTGGAAACCGTATTTACAGCCCATGTATTTTGAGTAGTGAATGTGTTGATCAATGGGAATTAGTAATCTATTTTATTATATTTAAATGAAGATCACCATGTTGGATTGTTGAAGAACCTTTTGTTGAAACATTAATTCTTGGACCAATATGTTTTAATGTTAAAGTTACAATAGTATAGGAAATTCGTGTTTTAATAATTCATGTTGAAAGAAATATAGGGTTAATACATAACAAAAAAAACAAACAAGAATATCTTATTCAGTTATGATTGGTTCCGTTTATGGAGTATTTGATGATAAATTACTCAAGAAATTAAGTTAAAGTTAATAGTATAATATATAATTGAATGGGCTGTCAACTATGCTTCTATTTTGCATTTTTTAGGGCTTTGGGCTGTGTAGCCCAATATTTGGTATTATTGAGAGCCCATAATTGGATTGGTTTTAGATTGGTTTTAGATAGCAAAGATGTTGGGTTTTAGATAGAAAAGATGTTGGGTTTATGATAACGTTATCAATGGAATTTTTGTGACGACCCTAATAAAAGATTTTGGGTTTATGATAACCCAGCAATGGAAGATATCATTTTAGGAGACGAGAATGGTGTGTAAAAGTACCGGGTAGGTCCCTATACTATACGAAATGTTGATTTTCGTTACTCTATTAATTTTTTTTCCTACAAATCCGTCCCTCTACTATTATAACCGATTACCCAATGTCCATCACTTCCATAGGTCAGTGAGCTAAATTATAAATAGCTTTATAATTTCAATTAATCTTTCTGGGTTTGCTTTCATTTTGGTTTTGAGGGGTTTGTCAGGTCTTGTTAACGTGAGGGACCATGGGTTGTCGGTTCTCATCTCATAGAGTCATAGTTGAGCGAGTAATTTAAAAAAAAAATTAAAATTAAAATATGCACCAAAATCAACATTTCGGCTAGAACAGAGATATTCCAGGTTCTTTTACTGAATGGGTCAATGAAAACTTTTTTTTACGGTTCTGCTTAATAAAATTGAATAACAAGTTACAATTGACCCGACCTAATATCATTATCTATTTACATAAATGATTGTAAAATTTCCATGTAAATTGCCACACAAATTTGGGTAACACTAATGTACATTTGTCAATGGAGCATTACACTCAAATCGAAATAAAAGCATCTCATTAAGGTAAAAATTGATTTTGATCTTCCCTTTATTGATAATTCCTTGTGTAGTATTTGCATAAACGGTTCTATTTTTTGTGCCGGTGTTAATACTACAATTTCTGGCCGTTTAAATTTAGACGTAGCCTTGATAAGTCTAAATCTAAACCCAGAAATAGTACCAGTAACACCGCCACAAAAAAATGAACCGTTTAGGCAGATACTATAAATGAATCATCAAAAAGGAAAGATCAAATCCAACTTCCTCCTTTCAGAGGTGTTTTTTTTTTCCATTTAGTATAATGCATCCATTTACACATGTACAATAATATTACCTCAATTTACAATTACAAATATTTAAATGTTATATAATATATAAATCCCTAAATATAGATGAAGATATTAAAATTCTAAATCAATCGGCCAAGTACCACTCATCCATCAACTATGCCAAAACCATCCTATGATCCGCATCCGATTTTGCTTGTACACCGCGAGTCCTACTGTGGCGCGCTTCAGATCTACTCCAATCTTCTCCGTCTCCAAATGATATTTTCATTTAAGGTCGATGAGAATTTAATATATATATATATATATATATATATATGACATAATAAAAGGATGTTTTCGTAAATAGCCGGTTCCTGAAAGTTAAAATCTTGACATTGCTAGATTTTTTATGACCCATCAAATCATAACTTTGCTAGATTTTGATGACCCATTAAATCATATCTTTCTTTGACCCATCAAATCAACCCTTTTTATGACACAAGGCAGTCAATCAAATCAAACTTTCAAAAAAAAGGAAGTTGAGAGAAAATTGATCACGTGAGACTTTGTTTCTATACTTTAATTTTGGCTGAAATTTCAAATAGGACCCTGAGCAATGTGGAAAATCTCAAATAAGGACCCTAATTAAATATAAGGTCATATATCATTCTGAACTTTTCGAATAAGCTCATTTTAGTCCAAACTATTAGTTTTGACGGGAATTGTTAGACACGCTCTAATGATGGCGCGTGAACAAGTTATATCAGGACACGTGTCTGGATGTTTATTTTTTATGAGGAAATTTTAATTTAATCTAAAAAACAACAATGAACAAATCGAATGGGTCCTCCCCACCTAAGACTTCTTTTATTAAAGAAAAAATATATTGAAAATAAAGTTGAATTAAAAAAAAATACTTAAAATCAAATTTTTTCTTCTCTCTTTTTATTTTGTCTAGTATTTTATAAGAACATTGATAGTGTTCTTCAAATTTCCGGAAACCACCACCGCTGCACCGCGCCGTCGCCGTGTTTCACCACGCCAAAGTTTCGTCGGACCTCCGTTCGACATCCTAACTTCCAGATCTCCTCTTCTCCTTCTGTCGAACACAAATGTAGCATTACTTTTGTCCAAATCGCTTTACCAAGTCCTAGCTTGAACCCATAAACCAAGTTCTCCGAAAGTCGCGAGGTCCAACTAGGACCTTTCTATGAGTATCTTTCTAAACAACATCATGGAAAAGTCGATTTTGCTAACAGGGCCTTGCCTTTCCGAAACCAACACCAAACAGCTTGAAGACAAATGGGTTGATTGGCTAAGCAAGTTTGAGCCTAAGTCGGTCGTGTTTTGTTCTTTCGAAAGCCAGTTATCCAGAGTATTATACAAAAGGATGAGTTTCAAGAGTTAGTTATTGGGTTTCGGAAACGAAATCCTATATTGCTTTCCAAAATACTTTGCTTTGTTTGCCTCTTTTGCTTTATGTTAAAGAAGTAATTCATCGCCCCAAACACGAGTTTAGCTTGAATAAAGATAACCCCATGTTAAAAATAAGTCTCATTTTTCAGTTCCTTCTTTGAGCCATTTTCCTGCATAGAAAATGGAACTAGTAACAATAATAATAAGAATAAGAGAAGACCAGCCAGCACCCAGGTATCAAACTATATCGAAAAGAAACAAATTTTGCTCTTTTCCAGTTTTTCTTGTATGTGTTTGATTTTTGGGTTGTGAATTAATAATTGTAATTTGGTTATGGGACACTGTTGCTAATATAAAATTATTTTGATTTTTTTGTATCTTTTTAATTTAATTTAATTTTATTTTCCAATGTCTTAACAAAATGATAAATCTGAGATGGGACCGATTATGATGACATGGAATTAACATGTCAAATATAAAAGGCCAAGAAACAATTTAGGTAAAAAATGGAATCAATTATACGTCTATGTTCCGTTAAAACTAACGGAGCGTGTTTGTCAAATACTCAAATTGCACTTATATGACCTTTGATGTAGTTGAGGCCCTTATTTGAGATTTTCCTCAAATTTCAGTGTCCTATTTGAGATTTCAGCCTTTAATTATTTTCTAAAACTTATCAATCCTTTCCATCAACATTAAATCAACAGAAATTCGGGACTAGTCGATACAAGTCATCCATGCAAAATATTTTTTCTACTGCAATATCTTTGATCTACTGACTGAATAATTGTTTTACGAGATTTGTCAGATGTTGATGTAATGGAATACACCTTGGGAAGATAACTTGTATTTATATATTTATATTTATTTTGAAAAAAATGACTTATCAAATCAAATAAATCACCAACTATCAAAGGTATATAATTCGGGTCAATAAAGTAGGACTTTGGGACTATGCATCCTGACTTGCCATACTAAAATCTTGTAGGTATTGGAAATCTAAACTACTCACCTTTTGAAAAAGATGACTTATCAAATCAGATTAATCACACTTTTTTCCTTTTCGCACATGGGACATGGGACAAAAGCAAGGGACATGGGACATGGGACAAAATCATGGGACATGAGACAAAAGCAATGGACATGGAGCCCGTCTAGTTTTCCTTTGGACAATATAGTTGTTCATAAATATATAAATATAAATATATAGTACATATAAATAGTATATTAAAATAAATAGTCCATATGCTTATTTTATTATACTATTAAAATACAATAGTGAGAGTAGTATGATATTAGTCAAGTATTAATTATTATTACTAACCTAAACCCTAATTTTATAATAATATAATATTGATTGTTGACTATATTTACTTTTAATATTGGCATATTATTATATGGCAAATTATATAATACACCGGTGGTGTAGTTAACGGACTAATTAAGTGGGTCCTGAAGGGTGACATGTGTCCTGTAGGGACTAGATTGAAATATTTAGAACTTAATTAATTAAACAAAAAATGGACACTTATTAACTCCACAACCCGCTTGTAGAGTCCCTAATTTACACTGACGGTGTATCAAATAATTACCCTTATTATATTATTATTACATAATAATAATAAATTATACAATAATACAATATTGTTTTATTAAAGTTTTATTAAATGGGATACTATAATTTATGTTTGGCCATCAAATGTGATATTATATGTTATTGAAAAAAGTGATTAATCGAACCTTATATTGAATTGTTATAAAATTCTTTTTATTAAAAAAAGTGATAAATCGGACCTTATATATATGAATTATATGAATTAGTGATTAAAAATGATAATATTTATTAATTATATTGAATTGTTTTTTATAATGTTAAGGCAAACAAAAAGTGAACGGCCCTTTAATTTTTGAAGTTATTGAGTAGGATTGTGAATTGTGAATGTAGCCATCAACTAAAGAAAAAGAGCCCTTTCTTCTTCCACTTTTGTCCTCTTTTCCTTCTTCTGCGACCTACCCCTTCTTCTTCCACTTTTCTCCTATTTTCTCCCTTCTGCGGCACACCCTTTCTTGTTCCACCTTTGTTCTCATATCATCTTTTGACGCCGACCCTTTCTTCTACCCTGTTTCTTTCATCTGATCTGTTTGCATCCATTTCGTGTAAGTATCCTTCCATAATATCTCTATGATTTTCGTCGATTTTGTAGTCATTGTATTTCCAGCTACCCGATATTAAGTTGAGTAAGATTGCAATAGGTCATTTTTTTATGTTATATTATCTTTTTTTGTCATTTCTATACTTGTTTTTTTGGTATGATTTGTTATTTTCTTTGTAATATGATGTTATTTTTGTTTAACATTTTAATATGAATTTTGCGTCTCCCTCCAAGAAATCTGGTATTTTTCTCTGTTTATGCTGAGTTATACCGTTTATTTGTGTATAAATAAATTTTATTCCTTAGTAATAAATTTCAGTTTATTGTCAATAATTTGAATCTATCTCTCTTTATTCATTTCTTACAATCATTTTCATATATTACATCTATTAGTTCTATCATCTTAATTGGTTTTGATGGATGCATGTGATGTTTATAAGTTGTGTAATCAATACAGTATCGAATATTTTGTGAACCCCCATGGACAATTACGTTAACTTGAGTTCAAGTGACTCTGTTGAATGGTCTGGTGAAGCATCGCATCATCCCAGTGGGTCTTCGTCGCCTTCGTATGCTGAAGTCGTTCCAATTACATTCAACATGATTTATTTTCCTCATTTGCAGCCTCCAGATGGGCAGTCACTGGTATGTTATTTAGCCAGACATATCGTATGATACCAAATCTATTTATTGATCTTTTTCTATGTTAAAAAAGCAATTGTATTTATTGATGGTTTTTGATTATAAATAAATAAAACTATACATAATTAATATAAGTTGAAACAGAAACTTCCTGCATTCGCCACTCGGTACTTTAATGTCAACATGCCCTTCAGAACCACTCTCATTGATGAACTTCAGTATGAGATCCCAGTTACGCTGCAGAAGATGGACGCTTGCCTCGAGATTACCGATGGTTGGGCGATATTCCGTGATTCACATGGGATTAAGCCCAGAGATTTTTTTGTGTTCAACTTGTTTGAAGACCACTCAATGGAGGTTCAAATATATTGTCCTTGTGGTGGGGAGGTTCTTGTTTTTCCTAGTCGTGGTTGTCACACTCACTACTTCCACAATAGTGATGCACTCTTTCAGATTACTCGACATAGGCCCACAATTTCTTCATTCTTATTACATGCCGATGATGGTATCTCTACTGCTGCTAGGCAATTCACTTCGACCAATCCACATTTCATCCGATGGATGACCATTATGGATTTTTCCAGGCCTTTAATGTTGGTATGAAATCTCCGTTTATGATATGTGCTATATTTTGTTATGCATAGTACTTTACAGTTATTATATTTAGAGCTTAGGTATGATGATATATAATATAAACATATTCATTCTTAAATTGTATAATCTGCAGAGATTGCCTGTCCCCGTTGTCCAGTTCCTCCCGCAAGAATGTAGACCAATGACATTATCTTTTGGTGGTAAGACTTGGGAAATTATTTGCAGCAACTCAGAGCACGGTGGAGTATTCGTTGCGGGTTGGAAAGAGTTTGTAGAAGACAATAATGTCAACTGTTTGGACTCTTTAGTATTTGAAATTTGTGATAATGATAAGATTAAGGTTGAAATATTCCGGTACTTAAGCAGTCTGGGTTTGTAATAGATTATTAAGTGAATTAATTAATGGACTTTATTACTATCAATTGAAGTCACTGAATCATGTTCAGTTTTCCTCTCAATTAAATGTGGCAACAGGCACTAGTGGTATCTCAGATTTTAAACATAACCATATGCGGAAGAGACTGAAGTTATGATGATCATTGCATCCAATTGAACCATATCATTCAAATCCCATCTTTGGGCTAACAACTTTGTTACATAACCAATTATTAATTTCTAGTGGTTACTATGATTATTTTGTTTTCTATGAATATTTTATGTGGGTAATCTGAACAAGTATATCAATATTGTGAATTTACATACAATGTTCTTATCTTTTTGTTTTTATTTTGTTTTTATATACCACCATTGTACACCCATGGAGATTCTGATAGACGTTAAACAAAGTTACTATTTTCTTATTTTCTTATTGTTTATTTAAACCCACAACAAGATCAGCTATTTCATGTAACATCATATATTAGAAATTGATAACATCATATATTAGAAATTGATAAAATTCAACGAAATTAACAACGTGGTTGAGTTCACAAGATAATTAGGTATTCTAAGGGTTGACATAACTCTACAGTACTGAAAAAGTTAAACATGAAAGTGCGAGCTAATTAATTATCTAGCAACACTTAAAAACATAAGCATAAAGTTGCATTTTAAAACACATTATTAGGACCATTGCCCATAACAATTTTTTATTTAATCTTTTATGATCAGCAAACTCCGCTCACAAGCTGTTCACCTGATAAACATAATCAAAACGAACAAAAAAACACTCAATAACTGTTTATTTACTTGACATAATTCATGGAAAAAACAAATAACATCACACAGGACAAATAACTTGAGAGATATCATATATGGTACATAATACGCCGACGAACTTCATATTAAAGGGCCTAAATTATATGTTGGCAAGTACGTGTGTCAATAAATTACTCCTTCCGTCCCATATTTTATTATAAATTTTCGGTCCAAATAATCTAACCTTGACTTTTAATTATTAAAACAAAAACTATATAGAATTAAGGTTAACAAAAATTTATTTTGAAGACGTTAAGTCTTCAATTTTTTTTAAACATCATTTTTTATGAATTTGATTGTATATATTTTTTCTATAGTTAAACGACAAAGGTAAGATTATATTTACCAAATAAGGAGAGCTAAAGTGGAACAGATGGCATATTTTGAAGAACAATCTAATCTAAATAACCCAAACATTTTTACTCAAACATTGCCCTTGTTGTTGGGAGATAGTTGCTTACCTACTTTAATGCGTAATTCTCATTCCGAATACTCTCTGAATTCGATTTGAACACAGGCTGGGTGCCACATAATCCAGAATCCGCCACGTTTGAACTTAGGGGGGCCATAGTAGCTGAATTTGGGGAAGGGCATTTTCTCTAGGATTGGCCATGGGTCACCGTGAGTAAATTCAATATCGCGAGTGTTGGTCACGATTAAAAGGCCGACATTATGATATCGGCATAGTTGTCTAACTATCTCAATAAGTGCCTCAGGCGTCTGGCCGTTCGAGTTGTAGACTATGCAAGTGAACGGCTTGTAACGGTCCCACATCATCGGCTCCCATATCATCTTTTGGTTCAACTTTCGTTTAACCATGCAAGTACCCATCTCAGCCGGTAGTCGTGGCAATGTTGGATCCATTTCGAAGTTAAACTTACCTTGTGTGACATCGAAGGAGACCAAGATCTCAACGCTTGCGATAAAAACGTCAATCGCCACGGTAAAAGCTCCTCCAGCATTTTCGGCAAAGGAAGTTGTGAGTGGATGGGCAAAACAGTTAAATTCAGCAACCTTGGTCTGTATCAGGCTGACTGAACCCGGTCTTGGTATGGATACTATGGTTTCCTCGGCAACCTTAGCCACAGTATTGGCCAAGTTGGCAACGATATCATGCATTATAGTGACTGCCACTGTATTTGCCAATAGCCTAGTATTGAACCTGCCGGACAGTGGAATCCGAGGCACAAAATCGCAGTAACTGGTGTAAGCCGTGTGAATTCCATCCTCCTTCGCCGACACATTCCCCTTGAGGCCAAGATTTTCAAAAGCATTTTGCATGAGTTTGAAGTTATCCAATAAAAAGCACCACATTCTCCTATGGTCGAAGTTGATCTCTCCCAGCTGATTTGATTTTTGGATTATCAAACGGCATGCAAAGTCTATATCACGAATCAGTTTGTCCATGACATAAGCCTGCCCTTTTTTCATGCGAGTTATTGGTACACAAGAAACAATGACGCTGCTGCTTGCCATAGTTGCACCCCTTTGGTGAGTTTGGGATGGCCTGCTTACATTGATAAAATACTCTTCACCAGCAAAAAAACAAAAATAGATGACAAGGGTAATAACTAATATCTTGGCTAACAGACCTAAAAGCAAATCTCCACTATTACTTTGAGGTCATAGACGTAATATAAAATATTGATAAGTTAGGTTGGTAGTGTCGTCCTTGTGGTTGTATTTATAGGCCTCTTTTGGTAAGAACATTAATGGTGCCTACCTAATATTAACAACAACAAACTATTCATCTTATTTTGGGCCTTTTAATATCTCATTTTATTTCGATAATAACTTAAATTATTATCAATTACTCCCTCCGTCCCAGATTATCTGTCCCTTTTGGGTCAAACTAATCACACATTTTACCTTTAATTAAAAAAAAATATATACTATCAATTTTTTTAAAAAATATGTTTTGAAAAGTTTAAGACTTAACTTATTCAAAACATAATTTTTTAAAATTTATTTTTATATGTTTTGTTAAATCAGAACTTAGTACATAGGTATTTGATTATTTTTTAATTAAAGGTCAAATGTATGAAACTCTGACCCAACAGGGACAGATAATATGGGACTGAAGGAGTAATTTTTTATGCAAATTTGTGTCAAAGTCGTACTTCGGCCTAATTTTCTAGCACCATAATTTTTCTTAACATAATCATTAATACTACTGTATAGTTATTAGTATTAAATTAATAACAAAAACAATCACACTAACAAGTTAAGTCACGCACATTCATCAAAGTAGCTATGGGAAATGTCATTTTGGTCATTTTATGAGTTATTTTTTTTAAGTATTGTTAATGATGAAGGGTAGTTTTTTAATTTTGATAGTAACATACACTTCGTGGGTCCCATGATCACATCCCTATATTGGTTTTTTGGCTTATTGTGATATGACCCAATACTTATTTATTTTTGGAGGATATTTTGTCATTCAAAAAAAATATTCCCCATATCCTTTTTTTAATATCAAATTTAATTTCACATGGCAAACAAATAATTAAATTTAAAACTGAAAAATGACACGTGTAATTACTTGGTATAATATGGGCACAGTGGAGCACAAAAAATGAGGGGAGAGGATTTTTATCCGTTACGAACGGAGTCTTAAGTCGAATTACTTTAAAACAAGGCCAATGAATGTGGTATAACCGCATTTTGCTGCAAAAATTGTCAACATATCAGTCCAATGTGGAGACGCCTTTTTGTTTTTGTCATACAATGACAATATATTCACAGGAATATATTCTTCTTCTTCTTTTTTTTTGTCATACAATGACATTGAATTCAAACAAATATATTCTAAAGGAAAGGAATATATTTACAACTTAAGGGATTAGTTTGCCCATATAAAAAACAAACGGGTTAGGTGTTTTTCCCAATCATCAAAATGTAATGCATTCTTATGGTCTTTAGGGTTATATATATATATATATATTGACATATTATGATATTCACATATTCTGAGTCTGAAATATCTAATTCCTCAAATGTCAAGTTCAAGTTCTGATGATTTTTTCTGTTTTGATGTTTATCCATATACACCCCTCCCAACAGCTGAGAATTTTGCCGACGGAAAGGATCCCTTTAGTTCCTTAGGTCCACCGGGGATAGCATCTTTCTTTAGGAAAAGGTGGGAGGAGATCGCCCACCGGAAGTGGCCACTTAAGCCGGTGGTTGTGGATAGTTGTGGTTCATCATCTCGTGCTTATCCAACCAATTACATTAAGCGCATGGCTGAAACAGGTGAAGCTGAGTTGATATTAGGTGCAAAGTATCGACTCACTCATAAAGCTTGGCTGGGTAAATGGGAAATGAATAAAAAATTATATTCAGAGTGCCGTGCTAAAAGGACTGCGCCTCCGCCACGACAATCCGTAGAAATCATGAAGTCTGACCCATCTAGCATTGAGAAGATCATCACCGCACTAGAGATTGAGAATTGCCAGATGAATGAGTTGCTTACAGATGACAATTCTATTGCTGTTAGTCTAGGAGCCGACTAGAGTTTGAATACCTTGATATGCGAATAAATTATGAGGTAGCATGGGTATTGTCGATGTAATTTGAATCCTTTTTAAATTTTAATGCCAGTGAGTGAAAGAGCTATGCTTCTTTAGTTCATTGAGGTAGTTGGTCATTGCACTACCTAATAAGTAAATGTGTTATCATCTCGTTGATTGAATAAAAAAAGATATTACTTTTCCACAATCTTGTCCACTGTTTGGTGTATGAAAAACACAATATATATATATATATATTCTATTATCAAATTATATTATATAAGTGACTATAACTGATTTATATTGTGATTAACAAATCAATTTGCATAAAATGTTCCCAATCAAGCCTGGTATTTTCCTAATTCTTTTATTATTTCATTGATTAATTTAATTATTTTTTAGTGTTCATATGATTCCGCTAGTGGTTTAAAATACATTGTTTTTTTTTCATCTGCCCATAAACTATTGCACTTAATTGTGTCCTTTGCCCATAATGAGGGTCACATGGTTTTGGTGATGTTTTCCTGTTTGACAAGACAAATCAAAGCATTTTTCTGTTCACTTATTCCAACAGTGCACGTGAATTGATAGTCTAGGACGTTGCTTCCAAGTATATATAACCTACACTATAGGTTGTACTATTATTGCCATCATATTGATAAATTTATTCATGTTGCCAGTACAACATTATATATAACACTTTTTTTTATTGTAAAAGTTTATTAATAATAATAAAATAGTATAAATTGTGTTTTGCAGTGAAACACATTTGGGTGAAAATAATATTCGGTGTAAGCATATTTACAAAAGATTACATTTTAACACCAGAATGATGCACAAAATCATGTTCTACCTTGTACATTCTACCTTGTACATGCTATCATTTTATTTCATATTTAGGGTTTACTTGGATCATTAATAATTAAAAATATCAAAACTAACTTATTAAATCAAAGAAAGATAGATAGTTTAACACGTAAGTATTTGGTTGCTCTGCTTCATTTACTCTATCTGAAAACTTTAATTCCTGGGGAAAGAGATTATTCATTCCCTAATATCAGTCCTCCATTAGTAGTCCTCCCTCATTCCTTGAGTATTTCGTGTTTTTTTGTAAGTGATCGAGCTCACCGAAATTATTCAGATGTCAGCGTTTTCAACTGGGTCGGATGTTCCAGTTTATAGCATATCAGATGGTTCAGATCATATTCACGTGGATGCTCATGCGTCTGATAATCTTTCGGTGGTATCTAGTAGGGTTAGCTCACATTTTTTGAATGCACTTGACTCCTTCTACGTTTCATTCAATCCCACGTCGGCTAACTTGGAGCGTTTCGCATTGGTATTCCTATTTTTGTCCTTTGTTACTGACCCATGTTTGTTGAACATATTTAATGATTAATGATTGTCTACCATAACAACTCTCTTCCACAGGTTCTTCCTTCCAAAGCGTTGCCATTTTTTAATAGGGATTTGCCTGCTGATACCCTCATTGTGGATCGCCACGAGTCCACCACTGCTGTTAAGCTCTGTCTTATTGATGGTCAACTAGTAATCACTGATGGTTGGCATCAGTTTGTGGTTTCTCATAACCTTCAACCGAGAGACCTTCTTTGTTTCTCTGTCTCTGATGATCAGTCCATGTTCGTCAAGATTCACTGCGTATGTCGCACCGAGGTTGTGGATTTCCCCAGTTGCGGTGTCCACAATAACTGTGTTGATAATATCAATAATGACTTCAGCATTGGTGTAGTTGAACGTTTTACGCCCTCGTCCAATGGGCAAGCGAGAAACGGTGTGCCATCTTCGTCATCAGCCTCTGCCGTTTCTGCTTTGCTTTTCGCAGATCCAGACAATACTAGAGACGCACAACAGTTTCGATCACGTTACCCATCTTTTGCTCGATGTTTGACATCCAGAACTGACATGGGAGAAAAACTGGTTTGTAAACTGTGATTTTCTCATGTCCTTTTATTGGTTGCCTTCCTTCAAATGAATACACACGTTACCTCGTCACACTCTGCTAAACTGCTCATGTAAATACCCGACCTAAGCATATTACTTAAAATTTCATCTTTTAAGCTTAACATGGAAGAACCAGGATTTCCGCGGAAAAATTTGTACCGATTCTGCGAGACAAGTACACGTTCAACATAAAAGTTCCAATAATAATAGGGAAATTATCAAATTTGTTGCTTATATACAACAGTGAGATTTAACGCACTTGGAAAAAAGCTGGCAAGAACCATTTACGCAATTTTCCCCAACGCTTCCTGCTTTCAACACTACATTGATATATGACAAGGTCGATAACCTACACATTTCACAGGACCATATAAGTAAGTTTAAGTCATGTACATTGAATAATATAAAGACCCCTTACAGGCCCTAAACCATTACTAATCGATTCATATATCAAGCCATCAGGCCTTAGGGTCAACAAACTACGCCAATTGACATTCGCATATTACCGCTCATACTCAACCACAACCATCGCAGGCCTGTTAAACATGAAAGGTAAAAAAAATAAATAAATAAAACAAAAAAAGTAAAAAAAAAAAATTGCTTACCAAAGGTAACTACATCACATCTCCCACTATCAAATGGATCAGATAACACGACAACTGTATAAATGTAATAAAATAACCTTATATTGGTATATTGATTCATCAACATCCTGCGGCCAAGAACATACTCGAACGAAGTCGTAGAACAGGACTGGCCAAATATTGGGTCTTGGTCATTATATGTCGGAGTGCTCCTATCCATTGACATGGGGTGATTAAAAACTTGCTCGCCGTGCCATAGTTTGGAGGTCTGCTTCTTAGGTGTTTCCATAGGTACCTTCTTCAGAATTAAACCATCCCGACATTTTGGCTGTAACAGACAATTGTTCGATATCGAAATGGAAACAATGTATGTAATTACAATTAATATACAATTATACAAGCATAAGGACTGTGATTTATTTACCTTCCGTTGACGACGTAATGGAGGAGTGAAAACAAATTTTGATGGATGACGTGGAGAACACAAATCCTCGTCTTCTTTTTGGTTCTCAACTTCATCTTCAATATTTGTCCGAACTGTTTGCCTATGACTACGACCTTGGGGTGAACTTTTCTTCGATGCCCAAGCATTGGGTCGGCGTTTCTTCTTCTCCTTCGTATTGGATTCCTTCTTTGGTGGAGTTGACTGATAAGAGCCAAATTCGTCATGTCCATGTACCCCAAAATCCTTTTGCCGATAACTGAAATCATAACCTACATGGGGTAACGAATTCTTAAAATCCTCTCTTATTCCATGCTCTCTGTCCGTGCGTGGGATGCCTTCATCTTCGTATGCCTTCCGAACATTTTCCCTTGAAAAATTGGTATCTTCCATGTTACATCTATTACTTCCAAATTCATTTCTTTCACTTCCATCTAATAGGCGGTTCTTTATAAATTTAACATCCTCCATCAACACATTCAAGACTGACATGCAACTGTCAAACTTGGCATTCGATCGGGCAAACTCATTTTTCAACCATTTTAGCCCATATCCGTCGTCACCCTATTCAATACTTATATTAGTTGTAAACATTATATATTCCATGGAAACAAATAAACAATTAACAATCATACCTTCGCAGTAGGATACCTGCGAACATAATCATCCTCCATTGAAAAATATTCATTGCCATATCCATCACAACCCTATTCAATAGTTATTTTGGTCGTAAACATTATAGAGTTGAATAAAACCAAAGGAAAAAAAAAACATACATAAATCATACCGTAGACTTAGGAGAGCTACAAACATGATTCTCCTCCAATGGAACATTTTGTTTGTCATCTCCGTTTATACCCTGTTAAATACTTATACTACTTGTAAACATTATAAATTTGAATAAGACAAAAGGGAAAAAAGAAAAAACATACATCAATCATACCATAGACTTAGGAGAGGTACGGACATGATTCTCCTCCAATGGAACATTTTGTTTGCCATCTCCGTTTATACCCTGTTAAATACTTGGCCTGGGCCATTAGGGCAACGTTCATTTTACAAGAAAGCAGGTGCGGTGCCATTGTTTGTACTACTTGTAAACATTATAAATTTTAATATGACAAATATAAAAAAAACATATACAAATCATACCTTACAGTTCGGAGAGCTCCGGACATAATCCTCCTCCATGGGAAAATGTTTCTTGTCATCTCCATCGACAACCTGTTAAATACTTATATTATTTATAAACTTTATATATATCAAGAAATCATAAAAATAGTTATCAGTCATACCTTTTCCGTGGGAGAGCTACGAACATAATCCTCCTCTATTGGAAAATTTTGTTTGCCATCTCCAAAAAATATTGAGCACTGTGCACGTCAATAATTGTCAAAACTTCAACAACGTCGGCATTTCTTAATACATATATAATATGTATTGCACATAATTGAAAGTGAATTATAGTGTCTCTATTATTGCATTATAATACTTCTGAGTATTATTGTATTTTATATGTGTATATATTAGACAATGTGTCTATATATAAGAACTAAAAAATGAAACGGCCACATTAATCCCGTGCCTAATTTTTTTCCAAACAAACCAACTATCGCTTGATTACATCAATAGTATAATTCCACCGTTTTCTTACCTGAACATCTTCGCAATCTTCATCAGATGAGAACAATTTTTCCTCCTTTGAACCCTGTAAATTTCAAATTGAGAAATTTAGATTGTTTGGTTTATACAACCAAAACATACCAATCTTCTAATTCTATGACACATACATTCTTTTCTTTACTAGATTCATCCCTTTTGCCATCATGATGATATGGATTTAATTCTTCTCGCAATTCCTGCCATGATTATAAAAGTATTGTCAATATCCGTATAGGCTTTATGCAATACATATTATATTATTTTATTATATAATCAAACTCAAGTTATACTCTGTACCTTCCTCTCAATTCCATAATCATCAATGCTACTTATGATTGTATTCATCTCTTGAACTCCCCATACTGTAGCCAAACTCTTACATGGTCGGCACCCACATCGGCTATCCCGATTTCCTGATACTATATCCGCATAGATAACCTGCATATAACTATATTAACCAAAATTGCTAATGAAATCATCGATGTTTAAGTATGGATATTCTAATTTTTCATAATACCTGTAGAATAATGATACATCCAGAGACATATTGCCTACGCACGGATCTTTGAGATTCCTCAATTCCACTACACAACATTTTATATACATGACTTGCCTAATCAACATTACCTTTCAACACCTTCTCATTTAAGTAGGAAAACCACGCAATTTCTACATATGTTGCACTCCGCGGACAAAGGAGGCAACCAATTGCATATAACAAAAACTTTGCCTTGAACTCATTCGAGTTCGCATTTATCTTTGGTAGCTCATTCAATAAATCCTGCAAATATATCTTTTTAGCACTATCAATATTGTACATCTCAAGTAACTTGTCCCTATCATTTAAACTTGTACCTTCAACAATGAGATCCCCTTTGCTAGGCAGACCAAAAACGTCTACGACATCATCTTTTCCAAACTTATAATCCCTTCCACATATCTTCAAGGAACTCTTGGTGCAATCAAAATTCTCAATTAACGACAAACATAAGTCAGTGCACACATTTAGACTCTTCATCAAACTCATTTCACCAAAACCCATCTCTCTAATTACATCTTTCTGTTCCTTCGACTTAAGACTCCTTACCAATGCGACAAATTTTTTCGGACTGCATCTCGAACTCAAGGTTCTCTGCAATGAAAAGGTAAAAAAAATGTTACTCCTACTGAGTATACACACAATCAGATTATATTTTAACCAGACCACTAACAAGATCGGGCAATTAATCCATTTGGATTTATTAGGCTCGAATTACAGTTTCTTTTTCGTTCCATTAATTACTTTGCTTTGAACTTTATTCTATCAAATATTATAAATTATATATACTGCTACATCTATATACCGGTAATGCAAGGTTATTGTTTAGTGCTGTCATAATTGGGGGTTTTTTTTTCTTCAAGTCAGATTTTGTTTTCGATGATTTCAGAAAGAATAATATCAATATATATATTCTAAAAATAAATCTGCTTGAAGCCATTTATGATTTATCCCAACTCGGTTTGCATATTACCCATAAAAATAGTTTTTGCTTTTAGGATTTTCATAAAAACTTGTTCTTGATTATTTTTGGATTTTCAAAGTTCAATAGACAAAGCTCAGAAATAATGAATATGAGATGAAGCTGAACAGGAGACGCACTAACAGTGTTCCCATGTTTTGCATTTTTTCAATTAAATTCAATATGAGGTATATAGGATATAAAAACCACCACTATCCAGTCCATTTTACACTCTAAAAATGGACTGGAGAGTCCATTTTACAGACGAAATATGGAGCCACCTCCTTTTTCCATAGATCAGTACAAGTTTTCATTAATGGCTTTGAATTTAAATAAATGTAAAAAATATTTTTTTTAGCAAGACATAATAAATGTGCACACAACCAACCAATCACCATTATTTTTCTCTTTATTCTCTTTCCAAAATACAAACCCATCCCCATAACTTTTATGCCTTAAAACCCCATTTACCCATTACCCATTACCTTTTTCAAGCATCTACGTTCACCGGCGTTAACTGTGCCGGCAACTCCACCTACACCGCCCTTCATCTGACACCTCTCCGAACTATAGTCTACCGACCAAAGCACATACCAGCCGGACTCTTTCACATCACCGGCGCTCCACACTTTCAAGTTTTTCCCTCACCGGAATATACTGCCGATTCACAGCACTCACTCTCCGTAATAAATCTTTTAACACCACTCCCCGTAATAAATACTTCAACATTCTTCTATTCAGCTTACTTAAATAAACCGGACAAAGCAAGGCCTCTTGCATATATTTTGGACACATCATAATTGTCCATTGGATATTTCAGTTTTACCCAATGTCTATTTGCTGCTTTCATGGCTTTTCATGGTAAATTGCAGCTTTATCAGTGTACGCTGCCAAATGCACTGAAGTTTCAATTTTTTTAAAAAAAATTCAGATTTTAATTTTCTTTGCTTTTCATGGTAACTGGTTCTTCCGATTTCTAAGTAATTACATTTTGACCCAATCATTGTTTATGCAATTTTAACGGATGGGAGATTAAAGGCCACAATCCAATGGCTTTTATTGACTGACCCCTTCTGACGTCGTGTCAGAAGGGCGTCGGCCCTAATTCTTCACCCTGAAAAGTTGGGATGTAAGGGAAAGACAACTAGAATATTGCAGTTGGGATGTAAGGGGAAAGACAACTAGAATATTGCCTTCTTTAACAAGTATATACGGAAACTTTGACATTTAACTCTGAAATCAAATCAAATCCGTTTAGTATATCAAGGCAAATGGAGAATATGAAATGACCCTTCAGAACTTGTCACTTACACTCTTAGACTTTGAATTTCTGGTGAAAAAAAATAAAAGACTTCGAATTTCATGTTTTCCTCTTGATTTTCTCTCGCTCCTCATTCATCGTAGCGTTTCCTTTGAAAGTACGTTTGGAGCACAGCCTTTCATCGACTCTTTTTGGCATTCTTCATCAACTGGGTAACTGAACCAAACCCATTTCTCCCCTTGCGTTTTGATTTTCAAAAAAATGGTTTTGCTTTGAGTTTTGACATACGTTGTCTTTTTCCCCCTAATTTATCTTTGATTTTCAATTGTCTCAGAGGAGAGGGCACGGAGCTTGACTCACCAATACCCAAAACTCAGAAGGTTTTGAAGGACTCGGAGCCTTACATCGACTTTTTCCGGTACTCTTCATCAACCAGGTATCTGAACCTAACCCAATTCTCCCCTTGCTTTTTGATTTTCCAAAAAATGATTTTGTTTTGAGTTTTGTTGGTTTTTTTTTAAATATATCTTTGATTTCATTGTTGTCAGAGGAGAGATCATGGAGTTTGGGTCATTAGTACCCAAAATTCCGAAGCTTTTGAAGGACTCATCAGTAGACAACATAAGCAGGTTACCTGATGAAATTCTGTCACATATATTCTCATTTCTATCCACAGTAGAGGTTGTTAGAACCAGCATCTTGTCTAAAAGGTGGAAGCATGTTTGGTCTCTTGCTCCTAATCTTGATTTCAATGACCATTTTGGATTCAGTCCAGTAGACGAGGCTAAATTTAGACTCTTTAAGGACTATGTTGATAATGTTCTGTTTCATCATGGTGGGTTAGATATCAAGAAATTTTGCCTTCAATGTGCTACTTCCCCCCATATATATGCTTGGATTAGTGCAGTTTTGAGTTGTAATGTTGAAGAGCTAACCATCAAATCTTCCTTCATTGACACTTGCAAGGAGTTGCCTTGGAACCTCTTCACCTGCAAAACTTTAGTATCTTTGAGAATTGATGGGGGCTTTATTTTAAACCTCCCTTATTATGTATGTTTTCCATGCCTCAAGAAACTCCATCTTGATTCTCTTATTTATGTTGATGATTCCTCAATGCAAAGGCTGTTTTCTAGCTGCCTTGTTCTTGAAGAGTTGTATCTCAGGAGGGCAAGAGGAGATTGTGTGGTGATTGCAAATATTATGATACCTTCATTGAAAAGACTGTATCTTTTTGTTCCCACTCTAGAACTCTTAGCAAATCATGATTACAAGACAAATATCAATGCCCCTTATCTTGAACTTCTTCAAATTAGTGACTCTGCATCCAAAAATTATTCAGTTAATTTCTCAGTATCCCTAG
Source organism: Corchorus olitorius (assembly GCA_001974825.2). NCBI lineage: Eukaryota > Viridiplantae > Streptophyta > Magnoliopsida > Malvales > Malvaceae > Corchorus > Corchorus olitorius. The sequence continues at coordinate 1,884 of AWUE01022783.1, read as the reverse complement.
TTGAAGCACAGATTCTTGGTAGATGCCCATTTCTGCTTGAGGGAATTTCTAATGTCCAGGTTTTAAAACTGTCTGGCGAAACAATGGAGGTATGCCTGTGTCCCCTTATCTTGAATATTTTTTTCCTTTCTTTTTTCTAGGATTCATATGTTTAATCTATGTTGGTTGTCTCCTTGATGTAGAATTGGCACTCACTAAATTCCAAATGGCCTACATTTCATAACCTATTCCATTTGGAGCTAGGTCTTAGCCATCTTGATGGCTGGAAATTGCTGTCACATTTACTAAACAGCTCGCCTAACCTGGAAACTCTTGTCTTTAGCGAGGCAAGTTTACAAAACATGACAGATAATGAGTAACCCTAATAAAAATCATTTTGATTAATGGATGTCTAACGTTTTTTTATTATATGCCTAACTTTCAGGGACTTGTTGAACCTATAGGATATGGCGGTTATTCTTACGGCTTTTATTGGATTCCACCTGATAGTGTACCCGTGTGTTTACTCGAGTGCTTGGAATCAATTGAAATTCACAACTTTGCTGATAGACGATGTGAGATTTTTCTTGTAAAGTATATGTTGTTACATGCTGAAGTGCTGGAAGAGTTGACGATACATTGGCGGAGTGATATCAAGTGCAGCAAAAAAACTGAGCTCGTGTCTTCAATTCAGCAAGAAATACTCAACATCCCACGCCGTTCTGAAGGTTGCGAAATCAAGTTCATATGAAGTTACTAACAATTTTTGCTGTCTTTTGGAAAGAATATCTGTTTTGTTGGAAGTTCAACTTACTGGTGCATCATGGTTCAAATCCTTCCCTTTTTGTTTAACATTTGTGGCTAATTTTGCATACTAATTGTACCGAGCACATATGCGAAAAGTTTCCAGTATGCCACCATGTGCCCATATATTAGTACTCTACTACTCTTTTTGCCCATCCAAAAGTTTTTTTCGGCTTATCCAAATTCAATTCTCCTTTTTGCAATTATTTCTTTCTTTTTCATTTTTTCTTCTTTTCCCGGTAAGCTAACCTTTTCCATTGAAATTAATCCAAGTTATTATAGGAAAAAAGAATTACAGTAGTAACTATGTCTATAAGACTTGAAAGGATTTTTTTTATGGTGAAAACAAGCGGAAGATTAAAAACAAGCTATTGCAATAATAGCAAGGGTAGGAGAGACTTGAAAGGATTTACTCTCGTATCAATAAAGTTTGAGGATACATTTACTTAAAAAAGAGTTAAATTTAGAAAAATTTTACATTAAATTAAATTTGATTAATTATCTATTAATCAATACTACATAAAAGTATATGTCTAGATATCAAATTCTGGGGCAGATCCTAGTATTACAGCATTAGGATGATTGCTAAAAATTAAAAAATAAAATCCTCTTACTACATAGTATATATATCTACATGTAATCTGCGATTAAGAGTCCAGCAATCTATCATCAAGTCAGATGTTCGATGATGCATAAAACATTTTATAATAGCCTCATACTTGTACATCAAATCCACCCTTGAATATCATCAACATTGAGAAGTAATTATATATCAATATGTGGAATGAGTGTGATGACCTTTATATAGAATTTTAGATTTAAATATTGTAAATGAAAAAAAAAACATTAAAAAAACTTATTCTTTTTCAAAATCGGATGCAATTTGGCTGAGAGCTCACTGAATTTAAAAGGGAAAAAAAAAGCAATACTTATTTTTTGAGAGAGAAAAAAAAAGGAACCAATAGAAATGAGATTTATTGTGCAAAACTATTTACTCCTATTTACTTGGAAACTTGAGATCTTAAAAAGAGAGAGAGAGAGAGAGAGAGAGAGAGAGAGAGAGAGAGAGAGAGAGAGAGAGAGAGAGAGAGAGAGAGCAAG
>AWUE01022782.1:0-68898 GCA_001974825.2 Corchorus olitorius | reverse complement strand
AGAGAGAGAGAGAGAAATGGCCCAACAAGCAAAAGAGGCCCAGGAACAATGGGCAACTCGAGTCGAAAACATAGATTTCATTGGCCTTTCTTCAGCTGCCGATCCAAACAGAGGGTTTGTTTTAGGCGCGAAAACTTTCCAAGTCATGAACATACCATTTAAAAGGCAACTGAACCAACTTTCCAGTTTCCCACTTTCCTGGTTGGGATGAGTGTGATAAGAGCGGGCGGAAAAGTCGGGATGTAAATAAGTTTTGAAGTCAAATCAAATTAATGTCAAAATTCGTTCAATACCAAGGCAAATGGAGATTACTAATTAAATGACCCTTCAGAACTTGTCCTCCTCCTACATTGTAGTGTTTCCTTAAGGCACCATGTCTGGAACACCGCCTTTCATCGACTTTTTCCGGCAGTCTTCATCAACCGGGTAATTGAACCAAACCCAGTATTCCCATTGCTATTTGAATATCAAGAAATGATTTTGTTTTGAGTTTTGTTGTGGGGTTTTTTGTTTTTTAAATTTTCCCTCAATTATTTTGATTTCATTGTTGTCAGAGGAGATAGCATGGAGTGTGGGTCACCGGCACCAGTACCCAGAACTGAGAAGCTTTTGAAGGAGTCGCAACCTTTCATCGACTTTTACCAGCTCTCTTCACCAACCAGGCATCTGAAGCAAACCCAATGTTTTGATTTTTCATTAATGATTTTGTTTTGAGTTTTGCTGTGGGTTGGTTTATTTTTTCTCTAATTTTATCTTTGGTTTTATTGTTCTCAGAGGAGAGAGCATGGCATCCGGGTCACCAGTACCCGAAACTCAGTTGCTTTTGAAGGACTCACGGCCTTTCATCGACTTTTTCCGGCAGTCTTCATTAACCAAGTAACTAGACCAAATCCAGTTCTCCCATTGCGTTTGATCTTCAATAAATGATTTTTGTTTTGAATTGGTTGTGACTTGCGTGTTTTGAAATTTCTTTTCCCTTCAAATTTATTTTTGATTTCATTGTTGTCAGGGGAGAGAGCGTGGAGTTTCGGTCAGCAGTACCCAGAACTCATAAGCTTTTGAAGGGCTCACAGCATTTCATCGACCGGCATTCTTCATCAAGCAGGTAACCGAACCAAACCTAGTTCTCCCCTTCCTTTTTGATTTTTAAGAAATGATTTTGTTTTGAGATTTGTTGATTCTATTGTTATCAGAGGAAAGAGCTTGAAATCAGTGCCCAAAACTAGGAAGCTTTTGAAGGATTTGTGCTGTTTTAAGTTGTAATGTGGAAGAGTTAATCATCAGCCCTTCCTCCTTTTGGACTCATTTTACCCACACAACCATCCACTCTTCCTCCTTTGTCATCAAGGAGTTGCCTTGGAACCTCTTCACCTGCAAAACTTTGGTCTCATTGAGAATTGATGGGGAGTTTATTTTAAATGTCCCTTATTATGTATGTTTTCCATCTCTCAAGAAACTCCATCTTGATTCTCTTATTTATGTTGATGATTCCTCAATGCAAAGGCTGTTTGCTGGCTGCCTTGTTCTTGAAGTGTTGAATCTTAAGAGGGTGAGTGGAGATTGTGTGCTGATTGCGAACATTTTGATACCTTCATTGAAAAGACTATATCTTGATGTTCCCACTCTAGAGGATATACCAGATCATGAGTACAAGACAAATATCAATGCCCCTAATCTTGAATTTATTCGTATTAGTGATTCCGCATCCAAAGATTATTCAGCAAATTTCTCAGCATCCCTAGTTGAAGTAAGGATTCATGGTACATGCCCAATTCTGCTATGGGGAATTTCTAATGTTGAGATTTTAACACTGTCTGGCCAAGCATTGGAGGTATGCCCATTGCCCCCTTATCTTGATTATCTTTCTTTCTTCCTTTTTCTTGGTTTCATATGTTTAATCTATGTTGCTTTTCTCCTTGGTGTAGAATTGGCACTCCTCTCCTACTACCAAATGGCCTACATTTCCGAACCTCATCTTTTTGGAGCTAGGTGTTAGCCATGTTGATGGCTGGGGATTGTTGTCACATTTACTAAGCATCTCGCCTAACTTGGAAACTCTTATCTTTAGCGAGGCAAGTTTCCTAAACATGACTGATAATGAGTAAGCTTCAAAATCTTTTTGAGTCATGGATGGCTGACATTTTTTAAAAAATTCTTTTTTCATATTCCTACTCAGGGACTTATTGAACTTAACGAATTTGATGGTGGTTTTTATGGCTTCAAATGGATTCCACCTGATGGTGTACCCGAGTGTTTACTCTCCTCCTTGCAAACTATCGAAATTCATGAATTTGTTGGTAGAAAATGTGAGATTTTTCTTGTAAGGTATTTGTTGGAGCAAGCTCAAGTTCTTCAAGAGATGACAATTCATTGGCGGAGAATTTTCGGCCCTTCCGGGTGGAGGACAAAACCTAAGCCTTCAGTTCGGCGTGAAATACTTTCCATCTCAAAGTGTTCTGAAAAGATTGCGAAATCGAGTTCATATCATGAAGTTATGAACAATTTGTTCGGTCTTTTGGAAGATTGTCTGTTTTGTTGGAAGTTCAACTTACCAGTGCATCAGGGTTCAAATCCTTCCCCTTTTTGTTTAACATTTGTGGCTAAATTTGCATGCTAGTTGTACCAAGCACCTATGCAAAAACTTTCCAATATGCTATGTGCCCATATATCAGTCTAGATTGTTTTATTTTGAGATTATTCTTATTTGACTTTGCTCTAAGTTCTTTAGGCTTAAAATGGAGATTTTTTTGGCATTTTGCTGGTAATCCATGTCAGGTTTTGCTCTTAGGTATATGTTAGAGCATGCTGAAGTTTTGGAAGAGATGAGGATTCATTAGTTTGATTTTGATTTTGACAAAGAAACTGGAGGCCTTTTGTCTTAAGTTGATGATGAAATGTTTTAATTTCAAGTTCTACAGATTGTGAATTTGTGTTCGTGTGAAGTGACAATTTGTTGGATATATATATTGAATGAATGCTAGCCAATTTGTAATGTTGTTGGTCATTGGAATAGTAAAAGTAATGTACTAGCTTATTATAAATGATAAATGACTAAATGAGTAAAGACTAAAGAGGTATTGTTTTGTCAATATGGGATATTGGACATAAAATGGCAATTTGGGGTTCGGCTCGCCTCCAATACTCTTCTCATCCAATGAAATTCAATACACATCTAGATGACTAACACCTATTAAAAATGAGTTCAACGGTTCAGATTATAACATCCCTTTAATCTTCTATTCACCTGTTATCTAACCTAATGTTTTCTTTTTCATCTCTGTTCCCTCTCCTTCTTTACCTCTTGACATACCAAAAGAAATAGAAGGGGTTTCGAAATTTGGGTCCATCCAAAATTTTAACAATAGCAGATTATTCGTTTCAAATTTTTTTCCAACTAAGCTAATTTTCCACTCAAAATGAACTTACGCAACTTTTGACCAGTAATTCACCATTGCTTTGTGCTACTCACAAAAATCAGAATGCAAATGTGAAATGCCCATAAACAATATTTTCATACTTGTCACAGAAAAGATTAATTGAATAATAAAACACATGATTTTAGTGCTAGAAAAAAATAAATAAAACTAGCATATACCAAAGGAAATTAAACATGGTCTGTAACCCAAGCTCCGAAAATTATGAACTCCTATTTTATAGAGACTAGTCTTCACTTCCACGTGCGTTGCACGTGACCCATCTTGTTTTTAGTAAATAATAAATTTAAGAATTAAACATTAAAAAATACAAGACTGACCCAATTGATCCGAGTTCTAAATCCAAAAAATCTAAAACCCGAGTGACTTGAGGCCAAAACCCGAACTCGCCTGACCCTAGACCCAACATACCCGAATGATCTGAAGCCAGATGAGTCAAAACCCGAATGACCCGAGAAAATTATAAACTAAAATTATATTTTATTCAATAAAATCCACATTGTTATAATTTTAACCATTCTAAATTATCATTTATTCAAACCCAGCTGAGCAATAACCCGAGGAAATTACCTGACTCATTTGACCTAGACTCAGATGATCTGAAACCCGTCCAACCCACCCGATTGACTCCTTTAACTTTATAAGTCAAAGGAAATAATTACATGTTACTCCTCTTTCTATTTTAAAAAACTTTAAATTCTTATTATACACTCCAATATATTAAACTGCCAATACACACTCCAAAAATAGAAAAAAGGTTAATCACAATAATTAAATTTTAAATAAATAATTTTTTAACTTAATTAGTTTTAAAAAATGATGAATAATTAATGATTAGTTTTAAACTTGATAATAATACTTTTATTAGTTTATATTATAATTGAAATGGGTCCAGATTTAACAAAAAGTCTCAAATTTTGTAAAATTAAAATGGTAAAAACAAAATATTTATAATAATATTGAATTTAATTAAATAAAAATAGATTTTTAGTAGAATAATTGTAAAAGTTTATTTCTAAAAAAATTGTAAAATTTAAAAAATTTCATTTAAGAAATATATTTAAAAAATTCTAATATATATAAGTTTTTTAATTAAAATAGTAAAATGATAAAAATAAAATAGGTATAAGGATATTAGATTTAATTAAATAAAAATAGAGCTTTTAGTTGAGTAAAACTGTAAAAGTATATTTAAAAAATTCTAATATATATAAGTTTTTTAATTAAAATAGTAAAATGGTAAAAATTATAAAGATATTAGATTTAATTAAATAAAATTAGAGTTTTTAGTTGAGTAAAACTATAAAAGTTTAAACAATGACATTTAAGAAATATATTCGAAAAATAAGGGTATAATAGGCGATTGAAAAGTTTTACAGGTGAACGTACTTTTTAATATAGTATAGATAATCGAAACTTATGGTCTTATATGAATCCTAATAGGAAAGCAAGATTATCTAATTTCTAACAAAATTGAATTTATTATAACTCACTCATTTTTGTTGGCAAGGATATGAACCATGGTTTGACAACATACGATCTTCGAAACTTTGTAGATGATTCTACACTGTTGCATTCCTTCTTTTTGTTGAAGATAATAACTTGAAACAGAGTTAAGATTTAGCGATTTTGCAAATCTTCTACTCTTTTGGTGCTGGGTTTTTGGTGATTTTTTTACCATATTGTTTTTTTTTTGTTACATTTTTTTTACCATATTGTTGATGAAGAAGAGAAAGGACAGGAAACGGAGTTGAAAAAAATAAACGTCGGGTTAGATAGTGGGTGAATGGAATGTTAAAATCTGGACCGTTAAACTTATTTTTAATAGGTGTCAGTCATCTAGATGTATATTGGATTTCATTGGAGGGGAAGAGTATTGGAGGGGAGCCCAACCCGGCAATTTGGGTATTGTGAGTTTCTCGATTAAGTTCTTCCGACCCTTAAACTTTGTTTTCCAATGTGATTATTTGATTAATTATATTCATTATATTTTCGATTTTACCATCCTTTTCTGATTATCAGAAACAAAAAGAGTGTGTTTTCTGATAATTACGGGAAAAGTTAAAAAAAACTTTCCAAGTCATGAAAAGCAGAACAGAGCATTTAATTAATAGGTAACTGAACTACTAACTTTCCAGTTTCCTTGTTGGGATAGCAGAAGTGCAGAACAGAAAAGTTGGGATACAAAAGGGGAATGACAACTGGAATTTTGCCTTCATCAATAAGTACATGGAAACTTTGAAATCAAATCAATGTCAAATTTGTCTAGTATACCAAGGCAAATGCAAAAAAATTAATCAAATGTCGACCCTTGAGAACTTGTCAATTACACTCTTTGGACTTTGAACTTCATCTTCTCCCTCTTGTTTTCCTCTTCCTTGGGCAGTATGTCTAGAACACAGCCATTCATCGACTTTCTCGGGCTCTCTTCATCAACCAGGTACCTGAACCAAACCCACTTTTTTTTTTTTTTTTTGTGTTTTCAAGATATGATTTTGTTTTGGGTTTTTTTTTTTTCCTTCTTATTTATCTTTGATTTCATTGTTGTCAGAGGAGAGAGCGTGGAGTTTGGGTCACCAGTACCCAAAACTCAGAAGCTTTTAAAGGATCCAGTGGACAGAATAAGCAGGTTACCGGATGAAATTCTCTCACATATACTCTCATTTCTACACACAGAAGCTGTTGTAAGAACAAGCATCTTGTCTAAAAGGTGGGAACATGTTTGGACTCTTGCTTCTGATGTTGATTTCAGTGATGATTTTGGATTGGATGCTCCAGTAGATGAGGCTAAATTTAGCCTCTTTAAGGATTATGTTGATAATGTTCTGTTTCATCATGGTATTGGTGGGTCAAATATCAAGAAATGTTTGCTTAATTGTGCTACTATATACTCCTCTCCACATATATATGCTTGGACTTGTGCAGTTTTGAGTTGTAATTTGAAAGACCTAACCATCAAATCTTCCTCCTTTGGCATCAAGGAGTTGCCTTGGAACCTCTTCACCTGCATAAGTTTGGTCTCTTTGAAAATTGATGGGGGGTTTGTTTTAAACCTCCCTTATCATGTATGTTTTCCATGTCTCAAGAAACTCCATCTTGATTCTCTTATTTTTGTTGATGATTCCTCAATGCAAAGGCTGTTTTCTAGCTGCCTTATTCTTGAAGAGTTGTATCTAAAGAGGGTAAGTGGAGATCGTGTGCTGATTGCTAATATTTTGATACCTTCATTGAAAAGACTATATCTTGTTGTTCCCCCTCTAGAGAACATACCAGATCATGAGCACAGGACAAACATCAATGCCCCTAATCTTGAATATCTTGAAATTAGTGATTCTGCATCCAAACATTGTTCAGTAAATTTCTCAGCATCCCTAGTTCAAGCACAGATTGTTGGTGCATGCCCATTGCAGCCTGGGGTATTTTCTAATGTCCAGTTCCTCACACTGTTTGACAAAGCAATGGAGGTATGCCCATTGCCATTGCCCCTTTATGTTTAATACCATCTTTCTTCTTTATTAATCGATGTTGGTTTGGCTCCTTGATGTAGGGTTGGTACTACTGCTCTCGCACTACTAAATGGCCTACATTTCATAACCTCTCCCATTTGGAGCTAGGTGTTATGCATTTTGGCTGGACATTGATGTCACGTTTACTAATCCACTCGCCTAAGTTAGAAACTCTTGTCTTCAAGGCAAGTTCTTGAAACATTGAAGATGATGATGAGTAAGCCTAAAATCATTTTGGTTCTTGAATGTCTAACATTTTTTCTTGTTTATTGCATTCCAACTCAGGGACTTGTTAAGCCTAAAATATTTGAGGATGGATTTTATGACTTTGATTGGATTCCACCTGATAGTGTACCCTTGTGTTTACTCTCATGCTTGCAAACAATCGAAATTCATGAGTTTGCTGGTATAAGTTGTGAGATTTTTCTTGTAAGATATATGTTGGAGCATGCTCAAGTTCTGCAAAAGATGACGATTCTGTGGCGGCGTGATGTCAGGTCGAGCGAAAGAATTTCAGTTGAGTGTGAGATATGTTCCATTTCAAACTGTTCTTCAGATTGCGAAATTGAGTTAATATGAAGTAATGGTCAATTTGCGCTGTCTTTTGAAAGAATGTCTGTTGTGTTGGAAGGTTAGCTGATTTGTGCATGGTTCAAAACTTCAAATATTACCTTATTTTTTTGTTTGACATTTGTGGCTTAGTTCGCATAATAATTGAATTTGAAGAAGGCACCTATGCCAAAATATTTCCAATATGCTATGTGCCATATATTGATTGATTTTGAGATAAATCTTAGTATTTGACTTTGCTCTTAGCCTAGTTTTCCCATTTTATTGTCAGAAAATAAAAAAGGTTTTCCTTTGGATAATCATGTCCACAATACATCATCCCAAAATTGGAATAAATTATATATTTTTTTTTATTTGTTACTAAAAATAAAAAGATGAAAAAGAAAAGGATCAACAAAACAATGGGTGAAGCCATCGTAATCTCCACTCTCTCCACTCTCACCACTGTAAACCCGTAAAAGGCTTTTACGTTTTCTTCCATTTCTCTCCAAAGAGCTCTCTTCCCAATTCTCCGCCTTAGCAATGGATCCGAGCCCGAAAAGCCACCCGCTCCTTTCCTACGTCATGTCCCGCATCCCTTCCATCGGACCCTCCAAACCTGCTTCCACACCCGACTCCGATCCCGCCATCGACCTCGAATTACAGCCACCGGTAATCCCTGACCCCTCCGCCCCTTCCTCCTCCACTAGCCCGCCTCAAATTGTCGATCAAATGCCCCACCTCGCTCTTCCTAACGTCCTAGCTTCCATGACCAACGCTGTCTCCGGCGTCGCCCAGACCCGCTCCGTGCTCCGAACCCTCGGTCCGCGACCCGACCACGAGTCTGTCGACCTGGCTCGGTCGAAGCTGAACGAGATCGAGGCCGCCCTCTCCAAGTCCCTCGAAGAGCTCGTCCTCTCATCACGACCCACCGACGTGGATCGACTCGACTGGCGGGCTCACTTGGCCGAAAAGGAGGAAGAGATTCGAAAGGAAGCGGAGAAGGAGAAGGCCATCTACAGATCGATTCTTCAATTGGACGAAATGCACGAGGCGTACGGGAAGCTTCTCAAGGAAGCAGAGGAGAGGTTGGTTAAGATTTATGAGAAGGCGGGAAAGTTGTCGGAAAATTCGGAGGAGGAGGTAGTCGAGGAGCTTAATGAGGAGGTCGTTGGGATACTTGAGGGAGCGCAAGGGAAAGGATTGGAAAGAGTGGATTTGTCTGGAAAAAAGCTTAGGTATTTGCCGGAAGCCTTTGGTAAGATTAGCGGCTTGGTTTTGCTCAATCTTTCCAGTAATCAGCTTCAGGTCAGTTTTTCCTATTCTAATTATTTATTAGCTGAAAATGACATTAAATTCAGTGATATATGTTTCCATTTATAGCAATACTCAATAGTAACGTATTAGCTGCTGCTGTATTTCGTGAGATTGTTGTCTTAATATCCTATATATCCGTCTGGCCGATTTACATTTAAGCATAGCATTACAATGATAAACTATTTACTTGGATTTAGAAGTTAGGGGTGAGTGTGGGATGATATTTCGGACAGGACAGGACATTGAACTATCTAAGGTTTTCCTTATATTTGGATGGTTGGAACTCCATACCCATGTGGGTCACATATGTGTATGACATGGTACTTCAAGGGAAATAAGGGGTCAAAGCAACTTTGCATTGCGCAAGAATTTGATAGGTTACGACTAATGGAAACATTTAGAAAGTACAGACATAAGTTGCTTGGAAGTTGGAATAGTTGGATTTGCAATCCTTCAACGTTGAAGTTGGTTTTATAGTAATCGGTACTTAAAATTATAGCGGTGAAGACCTTTTTAGTTTTTCTGTTGTTATTCATATATTAATGTTGTAACATAGATTGCATTTTGGGAGTAGGGATACTGACTCCCTTAATCTGTTGAGAACCGTGTTGCTTTTTAATGATATTCTAAATTCATTTCCGCTTGTAAATGATCGACTGTACTTGTAAGTTCAAGTTTCTTATTAAAACTTCCTACATTATTATGATTTATCAATTTGGTCTGTAGACATCAAAGATGACAGAGTTTAACGAGTTATCATAGTTACATGTTTTGGTCAGATATGATTATCTTAACTGATACATAAGACTTGTTTCTGCTTTCATGATGTAGTTAAAACTGATTAGTTAAAGCAATTCAGTTGCTCTGCCATCGGCAATTAGGTTCTTTAACCTGTATATATTTTCGTTGCTTCCGACACTAACTTGTATGAAGAAACAGGTTATCCCTGACTCAATTGCTGGATTAGAAAAACTTGAGGAGCTTAATCTTTCTTCAAATCTTCTGGAATCACTTCCAGACTCATTAGGGTTGCTACAGAACTTGAAAATCTTGGATGTCTCTGGAAATAAACTGAATGCCTTACCTGACAGCATCTGTAATTGCAGGTAACTTAGTTTAATATATAATCAAACACTCTCTCTGGTCACAATCCGTTTGTAAAATCTAAGTTTCATCAATTCAGGTCTTTGATAGAGTTGGATGCGAGCTTCAACAACCTGTCTTACTTGCCAACTAATCTTGGGAAGGAATTAGGAAATCTGCAAAAGCTTTCAGTTCATTTGAACAAGATCCGATCCCTGCCCACTTCTATTTGTGAGATGAGGTCTTTGCGTTTTCTGGATGCTCACTTCAATGAACTTTGTGGCCTTCCAGAAGATATTGGGAAATTGACAAATCTTGAAATCCTCAATCTAAGCAGTAATTTCACTGACTTGACGGAACTTCCTGACACGTTCGGTGAATTGACAAACCTCAAAGAGCTTGATCTCAGTAACAATCAAATTCATGCTCTTCCCGATACATTTGGTCGGCTTGACAAGCTGACTAAACTCAATTTGGAACAGAATCCTCTTGTCATGCCACCTCCAGAAATAGTGAAACGAGGGGCTGATGCTGTCAAGATTTTCATGTCTAAGAGGTGGCTTGACATACTTGTGGAGGAAGAAAGAAGGTGCATGCTAGAAGTAAATGAACAGGCACAGACTGGTTGGTTGACACGCAGTACCTCTTGGCTGAAGAACTATGCTTCAGTTGTTACTGAGCAGGTCTCAGGTTACCTTGGTGCTGATGGAGGATCTCCTAGGGACCCTATCCTTGATGAGCAGCGATGATTACATCGTCTGTTTTTACTTTTCATTTGCTGCAAACATGTACTGAACTTTCTTTTCTTTCTTTTTTTTTTTTCTTTCAATCTTCAATTCCAGCTTTTGAGTGGAAAAGCTAACAAATTTTGTTCTTGTTCTGATCTCGAACATGAGATTCTGCAGAAAAATAATGCAGGAACCTTGCGACATTAATTATTATTTTTTTTTTTTTGTATAATCACCTACGCTTTGCGGGTGATTTAATATAATCTTTTGCCTTTAGGTAAGCATGATGTATGATGTTTAAGCATAAAATGTTAAATTAAAATATATATTAAGGTCTATACATGGATGCAAAGATATAATTATCTTAAGTTGATGATATTTGCAAACATTGTAAGATTCTAATATCATGTAGTTTAGGGGTAAGAACATTTTTGGTTGGAGTAGAATGTTTATTATTGGCTAGATGGCATGTGGTTCAGGGTAAGAACATTTTTGGTTGGAGTAGAATGTTTCTTATTGGTGATCCTACAAAATGAGCGCAAAATGGATTCATCGATCTCCATATTTTTTGTCCAATTAAGCACCGCATTCATGATATTTGACATCAAAAGTAGCTTTGAAAACTTTAACACGTAATTGAAGTCAATACATAAAACAAAAGGTCCGTTTGGCCCAGCCTATTTAACAGCTTATCTACTGAAAAAAGCTTAAGCTGGGCCAAACGGAAAATCCAGAAGTGCTTTCCAGAAGTGCTTTTCAGTTGTTTTTGAACTAAAAGCCAGAAGCTCTAAATTGAAGCTTTTTCCAGAAGCACTTTTTCAGAAGAGCTTTAAGTTAGGCCAAACGGGCACATATAATAAAGATGTCATGCTATTGTTCACCATAACTGAGCAATGAAGGCTAGCTAAGGAAGGATATCTATTTTTACTTATATAACATCAAACAAAAGGCATCCCATAAAACCCCAACCTGATTAATCAATGCCTACATATAATGGGTTATACAGGCCTTATTGTTACAGATTATTAATTAAACCATAGTTAGGCAGTTTTAGTTAATTAAGGTTACAAGAATGGTTAAGTTTGTTATGAGTTGGTTAGTTCATTAGTTAGTTAGTTAAGCTTTAGCTTGTATATATAGTTAGCTATATACTGTAATTTCTTTAGATTTTCAGTTTTATTTTCCTCATTCTTTGTAAACTTGATATGGTATCAAAGGTATTAGAGAGTTCTCTCTCAATTTTCCGCAACTTTTCTTAATTCTTTTCTTTTCCATCTTCATCAAGAAACTCTTTGTTTCTTTCTTTCTGGAAATTTTCCAGTTTCAAGCTTTTTAGCTTTACTTCAATGGCTGATTCAGTCAATAATACTTCTTTTTCTTCTGGATCTGCTGTAAGACCAGAAGATTTGCCATCGAGCCCTTACTATCTTCATCCTAATGAGAATCCCACTTTGGTTCTCGTCTCCTCTGTTCTTACTGGTCCAAACTTCCATCAATGGCAGAAAGCAATGAAAAACAGCATGGATAACACATCCATGTTGTTTTTCATTCTTATAGGGTTGTTCACAATGTATTTGTTAGTTTGCCTAACAATTCTAAAGTGCAGGTGACTCATATTGGAGTAGTGAAATTCACAAGCTCTTTATACTTAAATGATGTTCTTTATATTCCTGACTTTACTTTTAACTTGATCTCAGTAAGTAAGCTAACTGCTAATCTGCATTGTTGCTTAATCACCTTATCTTCTTATTGCTTTATTCAGGACATAGCTCAATGGAAAATGATTGGGGTTGCTAAGCTTTCTCAAGGGCTTTATCGACTTCAAGATGCTTCTGTTTTACATATTTTTCAAAATAAAACCAAGCTTTCTGATTTGAATGTTGTTTGCAATACTGTTGCTAATTGTCTTGATAGTTTTGGTGGCATTGATTGCAATGTAGTTCCTGATTGTAATGCCTCTGTTTTTGCTTGTAATTCTGTTTTGGATTCTGTTCTTTGGCATAATAGACTTGGCCATTTATCTTTTTCAAGATTGAAGTTACTTGTTCCTACTTGTTCTCCTATTCATGTTTGTGAAACTTGTCATATGGCTAAGCATAAACGTTTTCCATTTCCTGTTAGTGACAACATTAGTTCTAATATTTTTGATTTAATTCATATTGATATCTGGGGAGACAACTATGCTCCCACTTTCAGAGGTCATGTTTATCTCTTGACTATAGTAGATGATTTTTCGAGATTTACATGGGTGTTTCTCATGAAGCATAAGTCAGAAGCTAGGCAGATTATGAAAGACTTTGTCACTATGGTCAAAACTCAGTTTAACCTTGTTGTCAAGTGCATAAGGTCTCACAATGGTCAAGAGTTCAATGACTCTCAATTCTATCAATCAACAAGTATAATCCATCACACCTCATGTGTTAATACTCCACAGCAGAATAGCATAGTAGAACGAAAACATCAGCATATATTGAATGTTGCAAGGTCATTAAGATTTCAAGCTAACTTGCCTATTCAATTTTGGGGGGAATGTGTTATCCATGCTGTTTTTCTTATTAATAGAATCCCTTCTCCCATTTTATCTAATTCTTCTCCTTATGAAAAATTATTTCAAAAATCTCCTAAACTTGATGACATAAAAGTTTTTGGTTGTCTTACTTTTGCCTCTAATCACAATAATATCAAGAATAAGTTTCAAACTAGATGCATTAAGTCAATTTTTATTGGTTTTGTTCCTGGAGTAAAAGGATATAAATTGTATGATTTAGCTTCTAGGAAAACCTTTTTATCTAGAGATGTTTCTTTTTATGAACAAATTTTTCCTTACTCTCCATTTTATGCTAAAACTGACAAATTGCAGTTGTTAGAGCATAAGAGTGTAGAAAAACTTGTATTGCCTTCTGTTTCTGATGTCACAGATATTCATACTCCACGAGTAAGATCAGGCAGCTTGAATGATGATCAGAATATCAATGAATCTATTACAAGTAGAAATGATACTCAAATTGAAGAAGTCACGGTTCAACAAAGATCCACCAGTCTTTCAAAAGATGCAGATATAGTTCATAATACTCTTTCAAACCCAGAAATACATATGAATCTGGAAACTCAGACCCAGAATTTGATCCTCCCTGTTCAAAACTCACAAATCATTGATCAAACCTATTCCTCCATAGAACAAAATAGTACTTCTCAACCACAAAACATAAGAAGAAGTACAAGACACAGAAACAAGCCTCCTTATCTAGTTGATTTTAACTGTCCATCACTCAAAAAGACCAGTCCACACACTTTAAATGCAGTCTTTTCTTATGATCAACTTTCTACAAAACACAAAGCTTTTGCAGCTGCTTTGGATAATGATCAAGAGCCAAAAACATATAAAGCAGCTGTGAAGGATGAAAATTGGATAGCAGCCATGAATTCTGAAATTGCAGCACTGGAGACTACAAAAACTTGGCAGATTGTTGATCTTCCTCCTGGCAAAAAGACTATAGGATGCAAATGGGTTTATAAAATAAAAGGAAAGCTGATGGATCAGTTGAAAGATACAAAGCACGTCTTGTAGCAAAAGGATACACTCAGCATGAGGGCATTGATTTTCTGGATACTTTCAGTCCAGTTGCCAAATGACCACTGTTCGAATTCTACTTGCAGTAACAGTTATAAAAGGGTGGTTTCTACATCAGTGTGATGTAAACACAGCCTTTTTGCATGGAGATCTCGATGAAGAAGTTTATATGAAGTTACCAGAAGGCTACATGCAAGGATCAAACAAGGTTTGCAAGCTAATTAAATCTCTCTATGGTCTTAAACAAGCTAGTAGACAATGGAATTTGAAACTTACAGAAGCACTGGTAGCATATGGTTTTAAGCAGTCACAGACAGACCATACTTTATTTACTAAGAATTTAGGTAATAAGTTTGTTGCTCTGCTAGTATATGTTGATGATATCATTATTGCTAGTAATGATATCAGTGAGATCAATCAAATCAAGTCTTATATTCATGATTTATTCACTATTAAAGATCTAGGAGAGCTAAAGTTTTTCTTAGACCTGGAAGTTGCAAGATCCAAAGCAGGAATTAATATTTTCCAGAAGAATTATACACTGGATTTATTGAAAGATATGGAGTTTATGGATGCAAAACCTGTATCAACTCCAATCTTACCAGAAACTAGGCTTACTAAGGATTCTGGAATTCTGCTTGAAGATGTTTCTCATTACAGGAAACTAGTTCGAAAACTACAATACCTAACAACAACAAGGCCTGATATCTCCTTTGTTGTGCAGCAACTAGCTCAATTTTTGGATTCTCCAACAACAGATCATATGCAGGTAGCTCATAGGGTTCTTAGATATTTGAAAGGGTCTATTGGACAAGGAATATTCTTCTCTGCTCAAAGCAAACTACAACTCAAGGCCTTTTCAGATTCGGATTGGGGAACTTGTTTAGACACTAGGAAATCTGTTACTGGTTACTGTGTTTTCCTTGGTGATTCGTTGATTTCATGGAAAACTAAAAAGCAGACAACAGTTAGTAGAAGCAGTTCAGAAGCTGAATACAGGGCATTGGCTTCTACAGTTTGTGAGATTCAATGGCTGAAATATTTACTTCAAGATTTGGATGTTCATCTTACTTCACCAACACCTTTGTTCTGTGATAATCTTTCAGCTATACATATAGGTCAAAATGCAGTGTTTCATGAAAGAACAAAGCACCTTGACATAGATTGTCATGTTGTTCGAACAAAATTGCAGGAAGGACTCATCAAGCTTTTACCAATAACTTCTAAACTTCAATTAGCTGATTGCTTTACTAAGGGTTTGTCACATAATAATTTCAAAATTGCTTTCTTCAAATTTGGAATACAAAATCTGTATTCAGTTTGAGGGGGGTGTTAGAGATTATTAATTAAACCATAGTTAAGCAGTTTTAGTTAATTAAGGTTAGAAGAATGGTTAAGTTTATTATAAGTTGGTTAGTTCATTAGTTAGTTAGTTAAGTTTTAACTTATATATATAGTTAGCTATGTACTGTAATTTCTTTAGATTTTCAGTTTTATTTTCCTCGTTCTTTGTAAACTTGATACTTATTCAAACCAATCCAACAATGATCGAATGAAGGACTTGATTAGTTAATTTCTCTTTCCCAGTCATACGACTTGATTTCGTTCTTGAATTAATTCTCAGTTAAATATATATTAAATAATGATGAAAATAGATGACCAAAGAAATATCTGAAATATAAACTTTTTTTTTGTGATAAAAGGAAACAAAATCTGAAATTCTGTTTAAAAAAAGGAACAAAAATAAAAAAGTTAATTGAGTAAAATGTAATAATGTAGTTTTGGTTTTTTTCGTTTCACTAATTTTCATGATTTTATTTAATTTGTTCTTTATACATACTCTGCCATTATTTAATCCCCTTTCAGTTTAGGGCTTTAGGCCCTAAGGCACTATATTTATGCACCAGCCCGACCCTTCCAAAACCGGCCTTTCGATTAAATATATATATACTATTCATGATTCTAATTCTATTTGATGAAAAAATTAAAAAATTGTAACAAAGGCTTTCAAGGGAACTGGGACAATTCTTTTTTTGGCCATCAACAAAGGAATGCACTGGGACATTTCATTTGGCAAAAAAAAAAATGCTACCTAGCCATGGAGGCTAGGTTTGGTCCAGGTCCAGGAGGCAAGGTCTATGTCCAACTCCTCCATGCATTTGGTCCATGAGGGTCCCCAGTCTAGTCCAGTCAAGGTATTGGGTCCGCAGAGGTCCAGTTACAGTCATGGTTTAAATTAAGTACAAGTCGGTCCATATAACCAGGTCCAGTGTAGTCAATGTGTCGAAGCCCAAGTCCAATAGTTAAGGTAGTTTATGCCACTCATCACCCTGAGGCCTGAGGGCAATAGTAAGACGTAATGTAGCTTATTATAAATGACTAAATCAGGTATTGTCCTATCAATGTGGGATATAAATCTTTTTGATTGTACAATTCTGCTCAGTTTGAAAACCAAAACCTTCTTCCCCAAATCTCGCTCTTTCCATCGTCTGAAATTCCCGCAATATTATCTCCAACTAATTCCGCTGATACTTGTCTAATTTGATTCCGACATTTCAGCGCCCCATTTGACCAAGCCTCTCTCCACCTCCTTGTTTTGAGGCACAAGCTCACTCATTTGTTGAAACTTTTTGCTATATATTACTACTCATTATTTATGTTTCAATAACTATTATAACCCTCACACTCAGGAGCTTTCTTTCTCTGCAATTTCTTTTCCTTCTTTCAACCCCTAATTTCTTTGACTTTCTTTCAAGCTTGTGAGCGTAGCGGCAAATGTTTTAAAGAATTTATATACTGTGGAGATAAGGATATGAATGGCCATTCATATCTTTGTTCCCACAATATAGCAATTGTTTCAACCATTTAATTTCGGAAACTAAGTTTAAGGTCGCCATGAAACTGATTTGTAGACAAATCAAGCTTCTCTAAACCAGCCTAAGTTCAACTTATCTTCAAAAAGGTTATATGATAGGTGGAGTTATACAAGTTCAACCGATTTCCTAACTAACATGATTCCCTTTTTTTTTTTTAATGTTCTTCATTAATGCAGGGCAATTGGCAGTTCTGTTTATGAAGCATGGAACTGAGGAAGCCAAATTAATCTTGTTGGATTCATTAAGGTAGAAGAAAAGTCAGTTTCACATTTTATCTTCTTAAATCTTAAAACAGAGTTTTCGAATTATAGTTTGTCAAACTTCTTACATGGGAGTTTATCTTCGTTTGACCAAAAATTTACATTTCATAAACTTTTTTTTTTTTGGGTTTCTTTTTTCTGAATTGGAGAAGTGCAATTTCCTTTTTAATTCAAAATGTTTTCTTCTATATGTGCTAGTATATGTATTCTTCTCCACATATATATATATGCTCGGACTCGTGCAGTTTTGAATTGTAATGTTGAAGAATTGATCATCAAAGTCTCCTTTGACCTGAAGGAGTTGGCTTGGACCTTTTAACTTGCAAAATATTGGTAGACGATGTGAGATATTTCTAGTAAGGAATATGTTGCAGCATATGCTGAAGTTTTGCAAGAAGACTATACGGAATATGTCAACACTTAAGGACGAAATAGTTTCCATCTCAAGGCGTTCTTCCGATTGCAAAATCAACTTCATATGAACTTACAAACAATTTGTGCTGTCGTGTTAATTTGGAAGTTCAACTTACCAGTGCATCATGGTTCAAATGTGGTTAACTTTGCATACTGAATGTAGCATGGCAAGCACCTATGTAGAAAATTTCGTAGATGCTCTGTTCCATATTTCAGCCTATATCAGATAAATATTGATCAATTTTGAGATTATTCGCTTTTGTCTTTGCTCTTTGCTCCTTTGGGCTCAAAATTAATGGAGATTTTCTGGCCTGCATAAAGGTTTGAGATTACATTAAGTTGATCGAAATTCGCAACTTTGGTTTGATATTGATTTTGACAAAGAAACTAAAACACCTTTTGTCTTCAGAAGATCGAATATCTCAATTTCTAAAGATTGGCCCAACAAGCACATGAGGCCCACGAGCCATGGGCAACATCGAGACATACATAATCTTTGATTTAATGGGCCTTTCTGCCACTGCAAATCCCAACAGAGTTTCCTTTTGGTATGGGGTTGGGCGCGAAAACTTTCTACAGTAAGTCGTTTGATCAAACATTTAGTACGTAACTGAACCATACTAGCTTTCCAGTTTCCTTGTTGCCTGTTGGTATAAACTGATGAGAGCAGAGCGGAAAAGCTGGAATGTAAAAGAAGAAAGACAACTGGAATATATGGGAACTTTGAAATTCAAGTCAAATTTGTTTAGTATATAGCAAGGCGAATGCAGATATAAAATGAGCATCCAGAACTTGTCACTTACACTATTTGTATTTTGAATTTCATCTTCTCCTTCTTGTTTGGAAGAATGTCTGAAAGACCGCCTTTCATCCACTTTCCAGGCCTCTCCTCATCAACCAGGTAACTGAACGAAACCCACTTCTCCCCTTGCGTCTTGATTTTCAAGAAATTATTTTGTTTTTGAGTTTCTTTTGTTTTTTCTTCTAATTTATCTTTGATTTCATTGTTCTCAGAGGAGAGAGCATGGAGCTTGAGTCACCGGTACCCGAAACTCAGAATCTTCACCAAGACTCACAGCCTTTCATCGATTCTTTCCAGCACTCTTCATCAACCAGGTAATTGAATTGAACCATACCCAGTTCTCCCTTTGGGGTTTGATTTTCAAGAAATGATTTTGTTTTGAGTTTTGTTGTGGGGTTTTTTTTCTTTCTTGTAAATTATCTTTGATTTCATTGTTCTCAGAGGAGAGAACATGGAGGAGTTTGGGTCACCAGGAGGACCCTACACTCAGGAGCTTTTGCAAGAATCGCAGCCTTTCTTACACTTTCTTGGGCTCTCTTCATCAGCCAGGTATCTGAACCAACTCTAGTTTCCCCTTGCGTTTTGATTTACGAGAAATGATTTTCTTTTAAGTTTTGTTGATTTCATTGTTGTCAGATCAGGAGAGAGCATGGAATTTGAATCACCAGTAGTCAAAACTCAGAGTCCTTTGAAGGACTCATCAGTGGACAACATAAGCTGGTTACCAGATGAAATTCTCTCACATATACTCTCATTTCTACACACAAAAGCGGTTGTTAGAACCAGCATTTTGTCTAAAATGTGGAAACATGTTTGGACTCTTGCTCCTAATATTGATTTCAATGACCATTCTGGACCATGGACTCCTGCTCCTGAGTTTAGCCTCTTTAAGAGTCATGTTGATGGTGTTTTGTTTCATCATGTTGGGCCGATCAAGAAATGTTTCCTTAATTGTGCTACTATGCATTCTGCTCCATATATATATGCTTGGATTTCTGCAGTTTTGAGTTGTAAAGTTGAAGAGTTTACCGTCTACTCTTCCTACTCTGGCATCAAGGAGTTGCCTTGGAACCTCTTCACCTGCAAAACTTTGGTATCTTTGAAACTTATGGGGGGGTTTGTTTTGGACCTCCCTTATTATGTATGTTTTCCATGTCTCAAGAAACTCCATCTCGATTCTCTCATTTATGTCGATGATTCCTCAATGAAAAGGCTTTTTGCTGGCTGTCATGTTCTTGAAGAGTTGCATATCAAGAGGGTAAGAGGAGATTGTGTGCTGATTGCAAATATTTCGGTACCTTCATTGAAAAGACTATATCTTGTTGTTATCTATCTAGAACACGTTGCAGATCATGAATACAAGACAAATATTAATGCCCCTTGTCTTGAATATCTTGAGATTAGTGATTCTTCATCCATAGACTATTCAGTGAACTTCTCAGCATCCCTAGTTCAAGCAAAGATTCGTGATAGCCCTATGCTGGTTAGGGGAATTGCAAATGTCCAGATTTTAAAATTGTATGGGGAAGCAGTTGAGGTATGCTTGCAGCCAGCTATTTTCCATCTTCCATTCTATGAAGCATTTTACAGTGTTTTTAACTTTAGTTCTTAGTATTTTTAAAGCTATTTCTCTCTTTTTTCTAGGTCACTAATGTTTAATCTATGTTGGTTTTTCTGCTTGGTGTAGAGTTGGAACTCCTCTTCTCGCTCTACTGAATGGCCTAGATTTAACAAACTATTCCATTTGGAGCTAGGTGTAAGCTATGTTGGCTGGGAATTGTTGACACATTTTCTAAACAGCTCGCCTAACCTAGAAACTCTCATCTTCACAGAGGCAAGTTTTCAGAACATGACTGATGATAACTTAAGTCCTAAAATCATTTTAATTTTCATGGATGTCTAACATTTTTTTTTATTATATTCCTACTCAGGGACTTCTTGCACGTAAATATGACTCTGGCAATGAAGGTTTACAATTTCATGGCTTCAAATGGATTCCACCTGATAGCGTACCCGAGTGTTTACTTGAAACCTTGCAAACCATCAGAATTCACAACCTTGTTGGTAGAAAATGTGAGATTTTTCTAGTAAGGTATATGTTGAAGCATGCTCAAGTTCTGCAAGAGATGACAATTGATTGGCGGTATGATGTCAAGTGGGGTAAGAAAACTTCGGTTCAGCGTCAAATACTTTCCACCTCAAGATGTTCTGAAGATTGTGAAATTGAGTTTATATGAAGTTAGGAACATATTGTGCTGTCTTTGGGAAGGATGTATTTCTTGTTGGAAGTTCAACTTACCTGTGTGTCATGGTTCAAAATCCTTCCTTTTTTTTGGTTTAACATTTGTGGCTAACTTTGCACCTATGCAAAAAATTTCCAGGATGCTATGTTCTGTATTTCAGTCTATATAGCTATACTAGGTCTGACATATAAATGACAAGCTTTGATTTTGGCCTGAAGAAAGTTGATAGAGCCTTTGATTGATGCTACAGATTACTTGTTAATGCATTAACACTTAAAATGATGATGACTCATTTGATTTATTTGTATCCTTAAATTTTAACGCTTTAAGGACCCAACATCACAATTGAATTTTACAAGACAAAACCCAAAACTTGGTTGCTCTGTTTTTACTTCTTTTTCTGAAACATCACAATTGCTTTAAATATATTTCTTTTAATTGTAAAATCCTCTTGCTCTACACGAATTGTTTTCTGCAATTTTGTGCAGCATATAGTTTGTATACCAGAAAACTTAATACACCTTGAACTTGAAAAAAAATCTGAATTTTATTTGTATCCTGTGAATTGAAAAGGCGTTTTTAATCTTAATGCCAGTTTCTTTAGTTATTCCATAACAAGGTATCATAATATTGGAGAGGATTGCATTTTTTTTTATTCATATTTGTATGATAAAAGAATTGTAAATAACACAAAATAGAGAACACTTCAATGCTCTTCATAGTAAATCAATTAATATTAGTAGCACAAAATTTACAAGCTTTTGCCTATTTTCCGTACAAAAGAAGCATCAAAAACATTAAATCCGCAAACTCTTTTCCTCTCAGCTTCAGTCAATTAACCTGCAAGTATTTTAGCCATAGAAACTTAAAATCCAGGCAAGAATGAGAAATCTGCTACACCTTTTGTAAGGCCTGCAATGTTGTTAAGCAAGGAAAGCCTGTTCTTTCTAATTTTTTCGTCTTCACGGGATCAAATACAACATGAGTGAATCATTTTAGATAGATTGAGATGGAGCTATAGAGCTTTTACAACTCGAAATGAAGACAAAAAGCAATCAATCTGCAACAATTAATGTCAACTGAAACAAACCTTATAACAATATTCCTCAGCAAACAAAGCAGCCTAGGTTCACTCTTGTTTATGTTTATTGAGCAACTTGAATTGAGCCATAAAAGCCGAGTTCAAACAAAGTTGCTTCCAAGAAAATGTCTTAACATGTACTTCAGTGAGCGCTATTAACACTGTTTATAAAGAAAAATCTCGAACAAAATTGTACTACTACTTTGATGTTTTAGTCATTAAACAAAGCTTAAACCCTAGTTGATGGAAGTCTAGACTCTGTGTTGAACAGGCTGATTAATAATTTGATTTACTTTTATTAACAAGCCAAAAATTATTAACGATTCAACGAGATAAAAAGATTACATACCACCATCACAAATAGGTTGTACTAGATCTGCTGATATTTCAATGGTTACCTTTCAGATAAGTTGGGAAAGTGTTATTCAAAAAAAAAAAATCAGAGTTTCATTGTTCCTACAAATGACATCAACTCAACAGCACCAACAGACTGATGATATTGGAGAATATACCTGGGTGAACTTTGTTTTTAACAGACAAGAAAGATTCCCATAGAGCTTTCTCTTCATTTGTTTCAAATGCAGCATCATCCACCTAATGAGATATATCAAAACGCCATGAGAAGAGATTCAAGTATTTGCAAGTGACACGTGTTGAAAATCAATCATATAGCATGACAAATTTAAACATACCAATATCTAATAAAAAAAAAATCCTAAACCAACCAGAAATTTTACCAAGACTAAAAGAAAAGCATTTTTGGTTTTCAGTCTAACATCAAATAGAAGAGTAACAGCTAAATGTTCATGTATAGAAGAGTAACATCAAGGCAAATTTGAACGCTCTGCAAGGGTGGAACGAACCACTTCTGGACTTATTCCCTCATCGACCTGCATCCAACAACAACCTATCTGCATAAGATTCTCCCAATTGCACTGACAATTAAACTCCACACAGCATGATATAAACCACAATCTAAAGGGTAAACACATAGTTTGACTAAATATCATTCCTACGCTTCTGTCCACTTAATGTTTAAAGAAGAAAAAGAGGAAGAAGGAGAAGAATCCTTAATGGAGAAAGATTATACCCACTAGATATTGCTCCAATCTCCGTGTAACAAACTGATGCACCTGTAAAAGGAAACAAATAATTATTGAACTCCAAATTATAAACTGATTTGGACAAAACAACAATCACAGTAACATATTTAGAATTATTTTCAGTGGAATTGGAATCACTACAGAGAAAGTAAACATGACATCATGTTGTGATGTGAAAGAAAATGCTTCTTACATCCTCTATTGTGGTTGCATCAACTTTAATTGGCTGAACATCAGCAGCACATTCCAAAGCATGTTTCAAATCCATATTTCTATTCTTTTCCACCAATATTTGGACCTGCATTTAACAACTTTAACACTAAAAATAGTCTAATAAACAAGGCCTTAAAAAGAGTTAAAATGATCATATATACTTAATAGGCCATAAGAGATTCTTCGTAAGCCAAATGGACCATTAGTAGAGTTAGGCTGACAGCCAGCAGCAAATAAGCCAACAAGGGTATTTAGTCTGTAAAAGAAAAATAGCCAATCACCTTAAAAGCACAATGAGCAGAGAATCAATTCCATATAAATGAGTAAGGAGAAAGAATGGCTATCTTCAGATGAAATTATGCGAAAGTTTAGCTATTCTCCACTCATGAAATTTTAAGAGAGGAAGTTTAAAATGCTATAGTTGCTTCTATATTTTACATAGGTTTATACTTTCATTATTAGGAGTCATTGTCTCCAAGCAATAGTAAAAGCCCTGTGCCGACAGGGAAAAAGCAATAGCTCTAGTTATACAAGCTGCTATTTCATGCAACAACATTCACTCAAGTTTCACTCATTTGCTGGCCTCTTTGGACCTTCAAGAGTTCCAAAGAAATTACAGAACTTGCCCTTGCACATTCTGGCCAGCATGGCGAAAGAGAAGAGTGAGGTAAGGACAGCGATTGGGTTTTCATTTACACAAATAAACATATAAACATTGAGAGGGATCAAATAACCCTTCTTGCTCAGAATTTTGGCTTTATATATTTATTTATTGCACTAGCCAATCCCCTGGCTCTATAAAGTAGGTTTGATTAACATCTAACAGATCATAGAAGCTTTAAGCTCTAACCCCATTGATCCTACCTTTAACTATCAACATATATATTAGTGATAATGTACCTTCGTGGCATGCATTCACCGAGTCAATTAGCTCTGCTTCTAGTATGCATGAAACAAACAATGAGCCTAACTGCCTAAGAGAGGGTATCAAAACTTTACCTGTCAGCCATTGCCACAATTATCCCCACATCACTTTTTGGGAGCAGATCTCCAGAAAACCTAGAGTGTGATCCCTAACAAGGCCTCAGCACTCAACAGTCTATTAACACACAAAGAGCAAACCTTTTGAGCAAATAGTAACATATTAATTCACTATGGTACCATTTATTTGTAAATTAAAACAAACAATCGAATGAAGAAAAGAGGAAAATCAACCCCTTTGGTAAGGGGAAACAAACCATCACTCAATCTTCCACTATATAGTAATCAAGTTACAAATGCCTTGTCCAGTGTAACTAGAGGATATTTGAAAATTTGAAGTCATCATATATTTGGAAATTTGTTTATCCAATAGAACAACACAAGCATATAACAAACATGCATACTTGACTGGTTAAACATTTGGGAACAAAACAGAGGATGCTTTACTTCACAGCAAGTGAATAACAAATGGAAAGAAAAATAAACCAAAGCTGATCCCTATGGGATTCCTAAATACTCTAGAATTTCTTCTTTAATTATCTATAGAATTCCAACATACTCATGGGTTTCTACAAAATTGAAATATGACTTACCAAAACAAAATGCAAAATAATCCTCAGTTGTTGATCTACAACCCAGATTACTTACAATGTTTTCCAGAAACTTAAATCACAAAATAAAAATACTATAAATTTACACAAACTAGAGGGGGAGATGGCAAGACAAAAACCAGGAAAGACTCTCGCTTACGAGGATGATAGTGGAGGATATAGAGAACCCATCGTCAAAGGAGATCACCGGCTTCTTGGAAGGAAATCGGCGGCTTCAAGCAAACCCAAATTCTTTTTTTTACTTGTATTTTGAATGTTAAATGAAAACCTAAGACAGAGAAAATGTGTAAGGATATTTTTGACTTGTTCTGTTTGGCTACATGTTTCAAGTTATGACAAACCCATTTTGTGCTATTCTTGAATACTTGAAAGTAGTGCTAAACCAACCAGAAACCTTACCAAGACTGAAAGAAAAAGAACATATTTAGTTTTCAGTCTTACAGTGTTCACCATCTTCAGTCCATTCTCCTTCCCAACCCAATTCCAGAAAGAGGGTTTTTCTTCTTTGGAACCCCAAAGAGGGTTTTTCTTCCTTTCAAGTCTGGTCATGGTGGTTTGAGGAAATCCGCCGGAAACTTCAGCCAGCAAAGAAAGATTATCAGAATCGGATTCTTCCATTGTTGTTTGATCTTTCCGTACGAAACCCCAAAGAGGGTTTTTCTTCCCTTCACGTCGGCTTCTGGATCTGGTCATGGCGTTTTGAGAAAATCCGCAGGAAACTTCGAGCAGGCCATAAACAAGATCCCAATCGATTTCCTTGAAATCTTCCATGATGTGGTTTGATCTTTCCACTACTCAGAAACAAAAAAGCAAGTTAAAATCAATGCGTTTATGGCTTTCTTGGATGATGATGGAATCGCAGACAAGGGGATTGAGAAAATTGAAGAGAAAGCAAAAAGAAAGTGAGAAATTTTTTGACCGTTTTGGAATTGCAAAAGTGAAAGAAAATAAGACTGTGTTAGTTTAAAAAGAAAACAAGTAGGAAGAAGTGGAGGGAGAGACAGAGCTTCGCCGCCTATTTGATCTCAAACGTAACGCTCTCAAGTTGATGCCAACGGCTACTACTGTGACTTGGTCAATCATAATTCAAATTTCAAAATTCTGTACAAATCCCAATTAAATCTTGCTATTTTACAAAAATGTTTGGGCCATAAAATTTCAAGGATGAAAAGGTGAAAACAGAAGCCCATTGGTGGGCTGAGATTAAAATTCTTGGGCCCTGGGATTAATCAACTTTTTTTAGTAAGATTAATCAGCTTATTAATTATGTGTAAATTACTTAATTAATAGTAGTTCTATTAATTTTTGCTTATGGGCCAAAAAATATTTATTAACTAGATATTAACCCCGCGTATTTGCATCGGGTCTTTCGGTTTATGATTGAAACTGAGTAATTTCAATTCTAAATTAATTAGAGACAATTTTGATTTTAGAGAGGGAACATAAAGATACAGTCTTTTTAATGAAGGAATAGGATGAAGTTAACAATTTGTGTGGTCGTGTTGGAAGTTCAACATATCTGTTCAATCATGGTACACATCCTATTCCTTCATTTTTCTGTGCTGATTGTAGCAACTATCTATGAAAAAAAATTCCCAAGACGCTATGAGCCATATATTAGGCTATAGCCTATCTATACTATATTAAAAAGTATGTTCACCTGTAAAACTTTTGAATCGTCCATTATATCCTTATTTTTTGAATATATTTCTTAAATGTCATTGTTTAAACTTTTATAGTTTTACTCAACTAAAAACTCTATTTTTATTTAATTAAATCTAATATCATTATAATTTTTACCATTTTACTATTTTAATTAAAAAAACTTATATATATTAGAATTTCTTAAATATACTTTTACAGTTTTACTCAACTAAAAACTCTATTTTTATTTAATTAAATCTAATATCCTTATACCTATTTTATTTTTACCATTTTACTATTTTAATTAAAAAACTTATATATATTAGAATTTTTTAAATATATTTCTTAAATGAAATTTTTTAATATTTACAATTTTCTTTAGAAATAATCTTTTACAGTTATTCTACTAAAAAATCTATTTTTATTTAATTAAAATAAATATTATTATAAATATTTTATTTTTGCCATTTTAATTTTAAAAAATTTGAGACTTTTTGTTAAATCTGGACCCATTTCAATTATAATATAAACTAATAAAAGTATTATTATCAGGTTTAAAACTAATCATTAATTATTCATCATTTTTTAAAACTAATTAAGTTAAAAATTTATTTATTTAAAATTTAATTATTGTGATTAACCTTTTTTTCTATTTTGAAGTTTGTATTGGTAGTTTAATGTATTAGAGTGTATAATAAGAATTTAAAGTTTTTAAAAACAAAAGGAGGAGTAACATGCAATTATTTCCTTTGACTTATAAAGTTAAAATAGTCAATCGGGCGGGTTGGACGGGTTTTGAATCATCTGAGTCTAGGTCAAATGAGTCAGGTAATTTTATCGGGTTATTATTCAGCTGGGTTTGAATAAATGATAATTTAGAATGGTTAAAATTATAACAATGTGGATTCTATTGAATACAATATAATTTTAGTTTATAATTTTCTCGGGTCATTCGGGTTTTGACTCATCTGGGTTCAGATCATTCGGGTATACTGGGTCAAGGGTCAGGTGGGTTCGGGTTTTGGCCTCAGGTCACTTGGGTTTTGGATTTTTCGGATTTAGAACTCAGATCAATTGGGTCAGCCTTGTATTTTATAATGTTTTATTCTTAAATTTATTATTTACTAAAAACGGAATGGGTCACATGCAACGCACGTTAAAAGTGAAGACTAGTATCATATAAATACATTGATTGATTAATTTTGAGATTATTTTTATTTGACTTAAATCTTAGCTCCTTAGGCTCAAAAATGGAGATTTTCTGGCCTTTTGAGATTATTTTTATTTGACTTAAATCTTAGCTCCTTAGGCTCAAAAATGGAGATTTTCTGGCCTGCAGTGAGGTTAGAGCCTTTTACTGATGCTACTTTGCCTTCGAAGACCGAGCCTGCATTTCCCTTCCGGTGGCTGGACAGGGACGACTTGTTAAACCTGGAAGTGATGTTAGTTCAAATTGGCACTTCTTTGGAATCCACCTGATTGTTTACCACGTCTGAGTGACAGATTAACATTCGCAAGCGAGAAATTTGTATTTGCTAACTACCGGAACTTTCTTGGTTTGATTTTGATTTTGACAAAGAAACTCGAGACATTTTATTATTTGTTCATAATCATCAATAGTCAAAGAAGAGGGCATAATCATCATATATTCTATAAGCAGCTCCAAAACTGAAATTCAAGAAGAGGGCAGGGGAAAGGCAAAAGAGATGACCAATGCAAGACATATGGAATTGGCACTTCCCAATCCGTACTCTTAAGCCTACTAATAAAATTGTAAACCATTTAGCATGCAACTCCAACTCCAGGAGACGAGAAACAAACCCACTCTTGCTAATTCTCGAGGTCCATACAACAAATTTTCCTTGGTCTGCCATACAAAAGGAGTTTAAAAGATGAAATGAACAAATTAACAACTACCCGGGTCCTTAAATCCTCAATAAATGTGTCTTCCTCAACTTGTGATTTGCCACATAAACCATGTATCTCCAAAAAAGAATGAATAGTTTGGCACAGAACTCATAAAATGCATCCTTGTTACCTTGAGCAGACAAATCAACCACGTGGTGGGTTCCTTGCCCTTGATGGTCGCCAGGGTTCTGGCTTGCTGCTGTTGCTGCCACCACCCCATCTATCGGGCTCCTGAGTAGCCCAGCTACCACCAAAACGATCTGAATCAGGAGGCTGTGGCCTGCTAGCACCATCCTGAGGTGGAGCCCTGCTGCCACTACCCCAGCGATCAGATTGTGAAGGTGGGGCTTTGCTCCCACTACCCCAGCGATCAGGTTCTGAGGGTGGGGCAGGAGCAGAACCTTCAACTTTCTCTCGCTTGAACCTAGGCACATATTTCCCAGGTGCCGGAGCAGCAGCTGCAGGTTCTGATGAGCGGGACACAGCAGGAACCTCAGAAGGCCTTGATAACCCATCAGTCGATCTTCCCAAAAGTGATTCCCTTCTCAGCCTTTCTTTTTCTTCCAATTCTCGTTCTCTCTGCCTCTGCTTTTCAGCAATCTCATCCAGTTTTGCCCTGCGCTCAGCTTCTTCTTTCCTTCGCCTCTCTGCCTCTGCAAAGTTTCAAAATGGCAATAAACAAAGCAAGTTATTAAAGCATTTCTCTATAAAGTAATAAAGGCCATAAATAATACACAAAGAGACACACCTTCGCGTTTACGAGCTTCTTCCTCTTCACGAAGCTTTCTCAGCCTCTCCTCTTCAGACCTCACATAGAATATTTTCTTTCTCTTGAGCTCCCTATCCTGCTTCCGAGCCTGAATTATTTGATTGATTCTCTGCTCCCTCTCTTCTCTCCGTCGGCTCAACTCTGACTGCCGACGACTATTCACTCTTTCCTGGAATATTACCTTTGGTAAAACAACAAAAATAAATTAGTTTATATTAGATGGCAGACCATCTCTGCAAGATAAAATCTTACAAGAAGCAATAAATCTGTGGCAAGTAAAGTTCCCCTCAAGCATAAGGCTTAAAAGTAAATTGCCACCAACCTTATTGTCAAACATACGTGCCAGCCTAATCTTTTCTTTCAGATCCCCATCATGACGCTGTCTGCTCAGCTCAACTTCCATCTGCAAGACAGGAAATTGAATTACAGTCGCACTTCAAAATTTAAAAGAAAACAACAAACTAACTCCCATAAAGACAGCAAAATCATTTCATGCACTGCAAGAGCCTGAGAATAAAAAACAAAGGTAAAGCAGCAGTCCAATGAAATAAAAACATGTAAATGGTCACTGTTATGTTGATATAATAAAAGGTCACATCAAAGGAATTTTTTAAAGCACATATCAATAATTCACCTGTTGCTCGCGTTCATGAAGCAATTTCTCTTCAACTAATCGTTGTTGAAAAGCAGCTTCAATCAAGGGAGCAGCCTCCTCTCTCTTTGCCCTTTCCAAGTAGTCCATGGTTTTACCAAGTTTTTGCAGTTTCTTCTCCATCTCCTGTCTCTCCTTGAGCTGCTCAGTCAAGGCCCGCTCCATCAAGACTTGCTTCGTCAATTTCTCCTACACCCACATTCAATGTCAAAAAAAAGAGCCTTCTAAATGAAAGCAAAATCTAAATGAAACAATTGTGCACTCACTCCTTCTAAAACCGGTTTCTTCTTCCCGCCCTTTCTTAAACGTTTCTCAGTTTCTTCCAGTAGTGCCTGTGCTTCTTCAAGCTCACGCTCCTCTATTTCTTGACGAATCCTTTCAGCTCTTCGTTGCTCAAACTCAGCAGCAAGCCTCTTCTGTTCAGCTTCCTCGGTTATCTTCTGCAATTTCAACCTCTTTGATTCCTCCTCTCTTTCCTAGAAGACCAATAAGAGAAGAAAATATGACATTAAGCATATTAATTCAATCAAAACTATTGATAAATGATAAAACCATACTCTTCTTACCATTTCCAACAGTTGGCGTTCTTGTTCTTCCTTTCTTTTCTCAATGATTGATTTTCGAGCAAGAAGTCTTTTGTGTTCCTTATCCACAACTTCACCCAAACCTGGCAAGATCTCAGCTAGTTTTGATGCTTTCTCTAAAGGAGGGTATATCATGGCTCTTGCTTGATTGAGTGATTCAGCAAAACTGGTCAAGTGAGCCCTCAGACCATCAGATTCAAGATCCTGAAATTATCAATTGATGAGCAAATGATTGCATTAAGTTGTGCTAGCACCGCAGAGAAGACTTTACTCAATTACATAGAAATATCCACAGAGATAAGTACAAAAAAGAAAGCCCGAGTATATAGCTTACCATTTTACCAAACATCACAATGCCCTTCATATGATCGATTTTCATAGCAATAAATTTATGTTTAGCAGCATCGACAGAAATCTTTTCAACCGTTGCAAAATCAAAAAAGGGAATGATCTGAGACAGGCTCTCGATTTTCATTATCTGATAAACTTGAGACACCTGAAATCGCCAAAGGGGACTTTTTAAAATAGAGAAAACGCATAAATGACAAAAGAGTGAGAACATAACCATTGCAGTGAAAATCATAAATTACAGAGACAGAGACATGACAGCACCTGCTGAAGCAACCTCAAAGTAGCAAGTTTTTCAAGGGCAGGAATATATTGGGAGAGTTGAACTTCTGGTACAGATGAAGCAGAAGACAACTTCCCACCAACTTTTGAGATTTTTATCAACAAAGGTTGTATCTTTGATGCAATATCAAGAGGGAGAAATTCATTCTCTAAAAGATTGTAAAGATCTTTCACTTCTTGAGTTGCGCAACTAAGTACTCCTTTTGAGACCTGATAGAAAGATATCATGTTAACCTTCATACATCTTGCATATACAAAAATTTGAGATAGCATAAAGCTGACACTACAAAATGATTATAGAATGGGAAAGAAAACAGCATTGAAGCATGCTTATGGAGCAAATTTGAGGCTTCAACCAATCAAGAAGGTCACTTCATTAAAAGAACAAAAGATTAAGGGTCTCATGACAACGAAATGGAAGAATAAGAACTACATTTAAGGCTTTATTAGTTAATGACTTGAAAATAAAGCTAGATCTATAAGCTAGTCAATTTGAAAAAATGTCATTAAAAGAAATACAATAAGAAGTTTTAAATATTACTAAACATTTTGCATAAAAAACCTTTGGGGAACAAACATTTGACCCAAAAAAGGTGGAGAGAAAAAAATTAAAACTTTTAACTTACCAGTTCTGAGAGAAGCGATGACCTTGAAAGCTGGAAAAATTACACAGTCAGAAGAAACGCCATATCAAGATAAAGTATCACAAAAGCCAACATAAGAAGAAAAACAATATTCAATGCAATACATACCACTTCTCTGTTCTCAGCTTTGGGATCAAGATTAAATCCTATAAGATTTGCCATCCTTATTTTACGCTCCTTCTCATTTTCAAGTTCCAGGTGTGATGCTGCACGTGTTTGATCGTACGGGGACACTGATAGTGCTGCCAAAACAACTGATGATGCTATCAATTGCAAATCTTTCTGGCTTAAGTTCTTATTGAAGTTCTTTTGAAGGGTGAAAAGCTTAAACCAAGCATAAGCATGATAGAGATGGCTAGCTGAGATCCAGAAGATTTCAGTCAGCTTGGCATAATAAACAACCATCAATGATGATTTTGGGGTTTTCTTAACCATGCACATCAATCCATGAATGTCTTCAACAGAACGAAAAGCTTCCTGTAAGAAACACAACAACAAATAAATAGACGCATGTAAGATTATCCATTAATAGAAAAACAGAAATTAATATCCACTATGATAGAACAACATTTGAGATAAAACAATTCAGAGACCTGCCAGAGTTCGAGTTCAGTAGCTATCTTTAGTTGCTCAAATCTTGTATCGAGATACAATTGCAGGCTCTCAGGGGCAGAGAGGTCAGGTCTGTCTCTCTGATCTCTATATTTGTTAAGATTTGCTAAATGATTCCTTATAATCTCACACAATCTCCGAAACTCAGTTGTCCTTTTATACTGTTTGCAAAACTGGAATGCTCGGTGTGCTGTCATCTACAAGAAGAGAAAGCTTAATTTGTTTTCACCACTTTAATTTACAATAGCAAACAACGCCTTGCCTTAAACCACATCATGACACTATTATCAGATAAAACAAATTCAGCAAGGACCTGATCCACAAGTAAGGATTGCACAATTCCATAAGCAAAAGACAAAATAAGACATACTTCTAGTCTTCTACATATGTATGCTCACAGAGATGGTTTCCACAGGCCAACATAAAAATGCCCACATGTTTTGTTTGTATGATCCACAATCAAGGAAGTTTAGGCAATTCATTTGAACACAACTAAATCCTAAATTTCTCCAAAAATAAAACAAAAGCATAAATTCAAAGTATCAAGTCATTCACCCAAGTCAGCTCATCCCACGAATATATTCTACAAAAGCCCAATTAAACTACAATCAACCGGAGTTATACACAAGATGAAAACCACCAATCAGCATGATGTCAAAAATAATTGATGTAATATGTACATAGCAATAAAAAAAAGTTCAAAAATTGTTTAAAGTACCGCGTATAATGCCTCCAACTTCGAGTTATTCCGCAAAATTTCAAGTACAGTTCTATATGTCTCCCACAAAAACTTAAACCAAGGTGTAACAAGTTCTCGATCCGACCTATCCTTGCCTTTCTCTCCACTAACATAACTCAACATCAAATCCTCAGGCCTTTTATCCGCCTCGAGATCATCCACATCAAGAGCTTCTTCCAAAGCTTGTGCCTGAGTACGAGCCTGCTCGGCTTTCTCAGTAGAGAGATGCATGAAGTGTTTGATAACTTCCTCCAGTGAACTGACATTTACTTGCTGACATACAATTCGGTATTGAATTAGACCATCCTTGGCAAAACGACCTTTTCGCATATCAACACAGAGTTCCACATATTTAAACATGATTTTTTCGAGTGTTTTTTGCCAAGCTCGATATCTTTTCGATGTAATTAAATCATGAAGGGCTTGCAATGCATCTTGCTTTTGCCCAACATTTATCAACTCTGCATCCAATAAAAATGGAAAAATTCATTCCACAAGTTTCGAGAAATAGAAACTAAAATTGCAAAGAAAATAAAATCAAAAAACAGCTTAATTGATTACCGTCAGCTCGTTTTAATGCATTCTCAGCTCTGGCAAAATTTGCCATGTTTGCGAATCAAATTCCTGAAAAAAAAAATACAACAAAAAAACAAAAATACATTCTCGTAACATTGGTAAATATACTCCAGGAGGATCTTAACAAAAAAAATTACAACAAAATTCAAAGAGAACTCTCACTTGCTTGAGTTTATAACCAATTTTTTAGTAAAACGAAAAAAAGTAAGTTCTTACATAAAGGATGCAAAAAGCTTGTGCTCATTCAAAATATAATTACCTTGAAAGATGATCAGGCTTCGAGGTGTTCGGATTGCCGCCGAGAAAGAGGAAGGGAGTGAGAGCGGCGTAGACAAGTAAGAGGAACGAAACGAAAGAAAAAGAAAGAGGGAGGAGAGGGTTTTTTTCGGGTTTTGGGGGAATCGGGTAATGGGCTTTTTAAGCCCTATAGATCTAACGGCCTGTATTTGCTTTCTGGATATCCGACCATTCACAATTTTCAGACAAAAATGGGATTTTAAGTTTTGAAAAAAATAAATGGAATTGGAGTCTATAAAGGAAAAAATGAGAAGAAAATAGGTTAATATATATTATTATTATTTAAAATTCTTTTTTTTAAATGAATCTTTGTATTTTGAGAAGAAAATAGGAGTATTTTTATTCTGGGAATATGAATCATACTATTATTCTAAAAATCATTTCATGTTGTTGCCCAAGATTAACATTCAAAATCGAGTATTTCATTGAATTAATTGTTTAATATTTACTCTTTTTTTGGATAAATATATTTACATTTTTTTAGCTAATTAAGTTTATGGCTTTCTTGAAATTAGTTTAGTCCAATAGAATAAAGATTTTGGTAATTGATAAAAACATTTTTTCTTATGCTAACAACAAAACTATCCAAAATTTCAAGTTTAAGTCTTATAAATTGTAAAAATAGATTCTTGAGAAAGTTTTTTTCCATTGACACTCATTTATTGATACCCCTGTAAGCTTGTATAATGAAAAAATAATAATGATCAAATACTTAAATACTTTTATCATTTAAAGGAAAACTATTTTTTCAGCCAAATCAACAAGGAAAAAGAATTTATCTTGAGTAATCAGGCACTGTCATACAAGTTAATAATTTTTATTATATGATATATGATGATGAAGTGATTTGCTATTAATAAGGAGAAGGAAAATAAGTTATTCTCATGGCACTTGAAAAGATGGAGCCTTACAATATGGTCAAAGGTAATAAAATCAATCTGCCTTTATATTTACCAGCTGATACATCAACCCTCACCAGAACACCACAAAAATGGTGAGACAAGGATCACTTCAAATGAAAACAAGATGTATTGTTGCACAAGTAATTAAAATCTCTAGACATTCTTGAAGATAGATTAAACGATATTCCACACTAGCCAAAATTGCAAGTTATCTAAGTACAGTGACAATCCACCTAAAGATCTGCAAAAAAGTTGCTTGCAGCTCCTTTACTTGCATTTTTCACTTTGGTCCCTGCAAAAATGAAACAACGGAAATCAGAAACCAACTTACATACTTGACAGTATTCCTACATAACTTGAACAGGTAAAACATAAAAGCTTGTAATCTAGTGAAGAAAGATTATTTGATTCTACATGGCATTTCTAATCATATGTTACAGTCAAAACTGGAGTCAGTAGATTGCACTGAGCCCCAGCTCTAGAAATGCTTGGTTCAACAAAAAACAATCTACTATGGCTGTAGGCTATAGACAGGAGTCCACAAATCCACCTTAATTGATTGGGATATAGAATTTCATCATTCTAAGATGATATTTTTAGGTTTATATATTCCTTTATATCATCCCTTAACAATACATCTTATGGAAGCCAATTATTAGAAAGGCTTCATTGTGGTGCGATACTACGTGTGGCTAACTAGGTGATACTGCAGAAATATAAGTAATCTACAAATTTAGACAGAAGTGTTACATCTAGGTCATGAAAAACAACTAGCATACCTTTCTTAGATTGAGAAGGATTATCATCCACGTCCATCTCATCACTATCACTGTCTGACATAGCAGCTTGATCCTTTGTAGCATTTGCAGAACCTTGCAATATATCATCTAGATCCCACAACTGCAATAAAAAATTCAATTGCCCTTCATAAGATGTAAAATCATGATAGAATGCAGCCTGATTATCGCAAGCAATAAAACCAAATGACCATTGGGCTTTGACTTTTTAACCAAATAACTTCACATTAATTTCTGATTATATACCAGATAAAGGTTCATAATACACATTTGATAATCTCTATGCATGAAAATATAAATTAATAATAATTCATACACCACAGAATCGCTACATCACAAAAGAAGAACACACGAAAAGGGGAAGAAATATACGCACCTTCAACATCTGATCATGTGATATACTACCAAGAAACCTTCTGTCATGAGAAAAAGCTACAAGAAGAAACAAACATTGATCAAACAAGCATTCTTCAGCAATCACAAACAAAAAGGTCCAACTTGGCAAAACATTGAAAGATAAGGCCCAACTCTTTTTAACAGCAATAAAGACAAAGTTTAAATGACAAATCTGTATTAGGAACTAAAATGATAGTCAGTTGTTCATAAGATCACTATATAAATTACCCATGAAACCATCTATACACCAACATATAAATGTAAGGTTCAAGAGGTCTGAGGATTAATATTTGTTTGCATCAACAAGCATATAGAACATGCCAATTGTAAATGGCCTAATTTTGCAGGTGGCAAAAGGGGCAAACCTCAAGAAGCCTTTGTACAAAATGAAATATTAAACTCTACCCCCAAGCATACATATTTGACTTGAAAACTTTAACCAAGAAGAGGAAAGAAATATAATACCAAGGCCCTCGACTGGATAATCTGAATGCTCTGCAATTGGTTGTATGATTCTGTTAGGCAATATCCCTACAAGGCTGGAGAAACATATAAAGGAATTTTAAGTGAAAGTTAGAGCAGGCAGGCAATGGTAAAGACGAAAATCAAACAAATAAATGCCTCATTTTGTGCTCATGGCTAACCTGATGAGTCCATTCTCAGATGCTGTAATGAGCCTATCTTCATCGAGCTGACAAAATAGTTTTAAAAGGTTTAATAAAGAAAGCTTGATGATTTCTTGAAATCAATTCATGAAGAATTTGGAAACCAGCTTACCTTCAACAAGGCCTCGACAGAATTTGGAGAGAGATCAACAAAACGGTCACTAGAAAACCAAATGACACATTTAAGGCAACAATTAATGGAAACATCACGTAGAGAGTCCAAGTCATGGAGGACTTAGAGAAATGAATCATAGTGATTTTAAATGCAAAATACCTGCAGTCCTTAAAAAATCCCCATGAATATAACAGCAAAGTTCCACTTTGCGATCCACAAATAACTTTCCGACCATTCTGACAAATACAAGGTATAACAGTATACAGTAAGGACAGGAAAGCAAATTCAAGTTAACTATCTTTCAACTTTCAAGTCTACTTTATATATGAGATATTGCAAAGATTTATTTCTTTCTAATGGCAAATACAATGAAGCATACTTCTGACAAAATAAAAGACAAACAAAGTTTATAGGGAAAGGAAAAAGCTTCTCCTCTCTTCAGAAGAAGAGGAGTTAAAACGCCAAAATCGTAGAAATGGATTCATTGCAAATAAAATTTAAATTTTTTTCTTTGTCCATTCACATTCATTATCCACCCTTGATGAATGAGAATCCCCTCAAAAAAACTTGGGGAGAGAGAGAGAAAAGGGGTTTAAGATCATGTCCTCTTTGAAATTGCCATAGAAATCTATGCCAGAATAAATTATGATTTCATACACAACAACAGTGACAATTAGAGAAGTTTGACCAAAATCATGTGCAACCATATAATTTGATCAAGCAATTAAATGAACATACCTTCATAACAACGACAGAAGTGAGCTCATCTTCAGAAAATTCAGAGCGCGTCTGGACCTATGATTGGCAGATAAATGAATCAATTGTCCACATTCATAGAAGCATAGTCGTTTCTAAAGTCTACAATATGATGTAACAAGCAATTTAAAAGATTCAAAGCAAGAGCTTACTTTATATGTTCGAAGATTACAAACAGATAGAGTCCCGTCTCCACTTGAAAATGAAAAACAAAGATGTGTTAAGTTCGCATAGAAAACCATGGGAAGAACATTGAGAGAGAGAGTATTGAATAAAAATTTGCATTTTTGAATCTTTTCTAGGGCAAAATCTTCCTAACAAGATTTATTCATTTATCTTTAAGAAAGGCATCTTTCTTAGCTACACAATACATAAACATTTGGCATTTTTGAAAGATATCAAATCAATTAAGTATTGAACAGGGTAATATTCAAGATAATTACAAAGCTCCATACCTTGTTGTTAGCAATTTCATGGAATCAGGTATAAAATTCATATCTGAAACATAGTCCTCATGAGCATTAAAAGAACCACAGCAGGAACGTTGCCTAGTATCCCATACCTTCAAAGAAGGAAAGCAGATAAGCACATATTAAACATAGGGTTTGAACCTGTGCCAAAAAAAAACATAGGGTTTGAACCATATAAAACATTCACATAATTAAGTAAAGGGCACCTTAATACAACCTTCGTCATCTCCAGATGCAACGGTTGAATCAGTAAGGTTGATCAAACTATTGATGGCATTCCTGCACAAAACAGATAAACTCATATTTCAATACCCCATTAAAATGAAAAAAAAAAAAAAAAAAAAAAAAACACAACAACAACAACAACAACACTGAAAGGCAATGAGAACCCACTCATGAGCATTTTCCAGACGAGCAATTACTGATCCGGTTTCAACATCTGTGGCCAGAATTGAACAGTCTTTTGAACCCGTCGCCACAGCTGAATTTGCAGATATAACTAACTATAATCAGATTCATTAAAACAAATATTGATGAAAAATATCGAAAATGCTTTTACCTTGTCCACCATTGATAAAACGAACTGTTCTACACGACTCACTATGAGCACGAACATCCAACAGTCTAAACAACGGAAAAATCAAAGAAAATTTTAATAAATTCACCAGCAGTCAATTCCATTCACCTGAATTAACTTATTTATGGTAAGAAATGGAAACTACCCAGCAACAACAACAACAATAACAAAAAAGATAAACTTAATATGTGTACCTTTCTAGCGAGGAATCATCATTCTTATATTTGTATCTGTAAAAGACGGGATTTAACTCAATATATAGTTTGAATTTTGAAGTTGAATGATTAATTATTACTATATATATATGAAATATTGAACAAATTGGAAAATCGGAAAAAGAAAAGGAAAACTTACAAGTGAAGGTCGCCGGTGATGAGAGAAACAGCGACGAGTTCCTTTGAAGGATGAAAATCGAGACCGAAGGGGATTTCCCCTAAGCTAGCCTCCATTTAAGGATAAATATTTTTCCTCTTCCAAGCTTGTTCAAAGTCTTAAAAGTTACTAAAACCCTTCTCCTTCAATGGCTGCGCCAGGCCAGGGTTTAAGGCCTACAAACAAAACATACGGCTTTTTCCTCATTGATCTCAGCAGCACTCGAAAATGTCACGTGCTATTTCTTGCCCCTTAGATCTAACGGTCTAAATTTTCCTTTTAAGATCCAACCATCCAAAACTTCTTGAAGCTTTCTTAAATATAAAATTGTGGCTCACGGAATCAAAACTTTTGAGCCCAATCCTCTTCGTTATTCATTACGCAAAGCCCAAAATCTCTAAAGCCCGCAAAACAGCCCAAATCATGTTATTCCCTCCACAATAATTATGAACTTTCAAATGAAATTGAAGGGTCATTATTTTTTTTTCTTTCTATTCAACCAATATATGGTATTCCAAATCTTATAGTGGAAAAGTCTTATATTCATTAGTCTTTTTTTTAGCATTTGAACCATCCTCTTTTCATCATGTTTATAGGGAAAATGAATTGGTCCATAATATTGCAAAGGTAGAATGTAACATAGGTGAAACTTGAAAGGAAGACATGAAGGGTTATATCTCTTCTCTTATTTGTAATCCATATATATTTGATATATTAAATGAAAATTGAAAATGTGTATGTCAATACTTGCTTCATCGGGATTGGAAGTGATCTTCCATTCACATTATTATTTATGGATTTAACTAAGGGGTGCACCCATGTATCCATTAGACACAAAACACAAGAAACTTCGGTTGTGTATAACAATGATTAGTCTTAATTTAAGTGAGAAGTAAATTGAGTGCATTAAATATACATATGTTATAGACTAAATTACCCTTGTAATAAAGCCATTATTTATTAAAATTAAAAATAGGGTATTAGATAATTAGAAATAAATTAAATATAGATAATTTAATTAAATTTAGACATAATTTAGTAGAATTTAGCCCCAATTAATAATAATTGACTAATTTAAGGGTTAATTCTAAAATTTAACAACCCATTCTCTTAGGGTTTTAGAAATAAACATAAATATTTTATTAGCACTAGTCTTTACTTCCACGTGCGTTGCACGTGACTCAAACTCGATAATCCGTCCAATCCAACCGAACTCGATTTGATCAGAGAAATTAAACGACCGACGAACCAACAAACTCGTAATCCGAATGACCCGAGAAATTAACCCGGATGACCCAAAGATATTATAAACTAAAATTATATTTTATTCAATAAAATCCGCATCGTTATAATTTTAACCATTCTAAACTATAATTTATTCAATAAAAATTATATTATTGTTATAATTTTACCTATATATACTAAATAGTATTTGAAAGACCCAGGAAATTTACCAAAGGCCCCTTTTGAGGATCGATGAGGAGGCTCCATTTGAACTTTTTTTGTTTTTTTCTGTCTTTTCTCACTTGCCAAATTACTAAAAAGACCCTAAGTTAGTTTCTAGCCAGTTCTTGCCCTTGAGTCTTTTTTTGTAATTATCCTTTCTTTACACATAAATGTTATAATAAATTATATCCCCCTTAATTATCTAGAATTGTAACCTCTCTTCAAGCCTTTCATGTCCATATGAAGAAGAGAGTAAACTTAGTTTTTGTTTAAGTGCTACACACTTTAGAGGAGGAAACAAAATTGAAGCTATTGCACCTGTCCATGTACAAACTAATATTTTTAATTTATTGCTAACTTTAGGGCATATGCTCAATGTTTTTTTTAGAAATCATATGCTCAATGTTAATAGTATAACCATTTAAAGATGCAACACATTTAAAATCATAGTACAAAGAAATAGATTGCTGAACGCCCGACGCGCCAGCGTGGGCCGATCCACTTGTTATGATTAAATTTGCTAAACTTCATTATATGAACAATTATTATATATGAATAAATACTAAATAAGATTATAATTAGTAATTTGTTTTTTACATAATGAATAAATAATAATAATTAATTAGTAATTTCTTGACAATTTTTCTACTAGGAAAGAACATAAATTTAGATATTATATTTAATATTTATTTGAACATATACCCCACTTCATACTTAATTATGTATTTAATATTCAAAATTATTAATATATAAAGGGACACATGTCAACTTTTTAACCCGTATATGCAGTTTACTAAACTTAACCGATAGTGGATTGTAAAATAAATTGAATAATTAAGACATTAAATAAATTTAAGAATTAAACATTAAAAAATTCAAGGTTGACCCAATTGATCCAAGTCCTAGACCCGAAAAATCCAAAACCCGAATGGTCAAGAACCCGAGTGACCTGAGGTCAAAACCCGAACCAGCATGACCCAAAACCCAGCAAACCCGAGACCCGAATGATTTGAACCAAAATTAGCCGAAACCCGAATGACCCGAGAAAATTACCTGACACATTTGACCTGGTCCAAGATGACTCGAACCTGAAACCCGTCCAACCCGCCCAATTAACTTTTTTTTTTTTTCAATCAACTCCTATAACTTTATAAGTCAAAGGAAGTAATTGTATGTTACTCTTCTTTTTATTTTTAAAAATTTTAAATTCTTGTTATACACTCCAATACATTAAACTACCAATACGTACACTTCAAAAATAGAAAAAATCAATCACAATAATTAAATATTAATTAAATTTTTAACTTAATTAGTTTTAAAAAATATGAATAATTAATTATTAGGCACCTTCTTTTAACTTTTAAACTTGATAATAATACTTTTATTAGTTTAAATTATAATTGAAATGGGTCCAAACTCCAAACCTACCAAAAAGTCTCCAATTTTTTAAAATTAAAATGGTAAAAATAAAATATTTATAAAAATATTGAATTTAATTAAATAAAAATAGAGTTTTTAGTAGAATATAACTGTAAAAGTTTATTTCTAAAAAAAATTGTAAAATTTAAACAATTTTATTTAAGGAATATTTTTAAAAATTGTAATATATCTAAGTTTTTTAATGAAATTAGTAAAATGGTAAAAATAAAGTAGGTATAAGGAT
Organism: Corchorus olitorius; assembly: GCA_001974825.2. Taxonomy (NCBI): domain Eukaryota; kingdom Viridiplantae; phylum Streptophyta; class Magnoliopsida; order Malvales; family Malvaceae; genus Corchorus; species Corchorus olitorius. The sequence goes on along the minus strand of AWUE01022782.1, from coordinate 26,912 downwards.
ATTAGATTTAATTAAATAAAAAATAGAGTTTTTATTTGAGTAAAACTATAAAAGTATATTTGAAAATTCTAATATATAAAAGTAAAAATTAAATAGTTATAAGGATATTAGATTTAATTAAATAAAAATAGAGTTTTTAGTTGAGTAAAACTATGAAAGTTTAAACAATGACATTTAAGAAATATATTCGAAAAATAAGGGTATAATGGACAAATATATTCGAAAAATAAGGATATAATAGGTGATTCAAAAGTTTTACAAAACTCGTACTTTTATATATAATATAGATTTATTTGAAAAAATATTTCTTGAATTAAAAAAACTAAGTACTAGCAAATAAAAAAGAATTTAAAAATTGAATATAATTGAAATTCCAATATCAAAGATTAATTCTGTCACTTAAAAGTATTTAAAAGTCAAAAGTAACGCTTTTTTATGATTAATTTCATTTTTTGTCAGTCAGGCCATTAATTGCACCCAATATAAAAACCATTTTTGACTATTATTTTTTGCTGCTTAAGGGGTGCATGGGTGCACCCTTTAACTATACCCTTTCGATTATGAAGTATTAAGTATATGTATATATGCATGTGGATTTCTTGGTTTTTTTTTTAAAATTATAATTAATACAATTTATTTATCCAAGGAAGCACAAAAGTGCTTACAAGATACAAATTTGTTCCAAGGAAACAAATGACAATACTTATACAACTGAAAGCAAAAGCTTAACAACTAACATCGGGAATGACCAAGTTCCATCTAGTATATAGTCCCTTATTTACATAATCTACAACTACTCTAGATAAACCATGCAACTTATATATCGCAAAGCATCATTAATATTTCTAAAAACAACATCAAGGGGATTCTGTTTTTGGCCAAAAAAATCCTACCAAATATAATAACAATAGGTTGTCCATACAAGTTTCAAGATGGTAGTAAGTAAAGACTTATCCTTCAAATCTGATACTACCCAATTATATTCAAAGTGTCAATCCTTAGTAGTTCGAGAAAATCCACAAGTGGAAAGAACCTTCTGACATACCTCTCGAGAGTAGTTACAAGTAAAAAACAAGTGGTCTCTGCTCTCAGAATGTTGTCCACCCACATAGTAAGCACTCATATGAATCTAACCTCACACCCCAGTTTGTAAGCTTGTCCCTAGTTGGTAGTTTATTAAGGATAACCAACCAGGAAATGAACGAGCATTTTGGAATGTGAAGATCGGAAACCAGACAAGTCTTTGCCATGTAGCTTTGTTTTGCTTATGCCTTAATTCTTCATAAACAATAGACACTTTAAATTTTCCCACCAAGAAAATATACCAAGCTTCATTTTGCTGTAGGTCATCAACCAATATTCTCAGCTTCAGAATCTTCAAAGACCCTTTAAAGTCACGAAGCTGAAGAATTCGCTTAATATTCCTTATACTGGATACTTTATAAGGTTTTGCTAAGATTTTTAGGCCTAATGTTATTATGGTTATATTATTTTCCTTTTGTGAAAATGGGAAGGTAAAGGTTTTAAAAGCCTACTCTCCAAACATAAGTTTGTAACATGGAAATAATGTCAGGAGACAAGGAGGTGGAGGCCAAAGTAACACAAATTCAACATTTAGTTCACAACTTGCCTTTGTTAATGTATCTGCATACAAAGTTTGTTCTTGTAAAGTATGTTGAAATTAGTAGCTCCAATCTCTATTTTTCATCTCCCTAATGTCACTAGTAAAAGCTCATTGCGAGCGAGTGGACACATTTGTATTATAGACTAGTTCAATGACCACTCTAGCATCTAGTTCACAAATAACTTTCCCTATTGCCATACAATTTGAAGATCCCATCGAAAAATACTTCTACTACTTTTGAAATTTCATCAATAGCACTAAAGCAACAACATACTTATTAAGATGTTATTATCAAGATCTCAACTATTATCCTACTTTAAATTTAACCATCAAAACAATAAAAACGCTATCATAAAGCGTTTAATATCACAAAGAAACTATTTGATATTTCAGTGTCATAAAAAATCCACTAATTCATTCAATTACATAATATTACAAATTTTCGCATCATATCAAGCTCAAATTGGTCTTACCCTATGTTGTATTGAATTTTTTTTGAGTATATTTATAATGTTCGAGTCAAATTGACTCATTACAAAAAAAGTATACGCGTTGAACTTTCTTTTTGACTGGAATATGTATTTTTTTTTTATATAAGCCAAATGTTATATTAAGAGACATTAGTAAACAGTAAAGCAATAAGCTTGAAAGAAGAAATGAAATTTTGTTGAACTTTTTCTTAATATATGTATTGAACTTTGATGACAGTTTTATTTCATTTCTTTGGAGGGAAAACGAAATGAAATTTTATAAAATGCGCTGCTAATCTTTACGTTCATGTTAGCAAAACCCCTGGCATACAAAAATATTTTAATATTCAAATATTTTTAAAATTTTAAAAACTAAGCAATAATAATTAAAAATAAATGTAAATTACGTCGCCATTGTCTCTCTTTCTCTCTCCAACCAAAGAGAAAAAAGAAAAAAAAGAAAGAAAAGACTACGACCCGACCGCCAGCACCGCCACCGCGTCCGCCATTTCCACGACGTCGTTCTCGACACGATCCAACCTCACCTTGTTTTTTTTCTTTCTTTCACACCAAATTTCAGATTCTGTTTTATGCTCTATAGGTATAATCCACAATTCTCTTTTGCTCTAATCGAAAAGAAAAGATCACCATTGAAGACTTTCTTCCATTTTCCGCGATCACTTTACCCCCCTTTCCCGACAACCAAACAGCTGGAAAAACACTATCAATTCTACTCTTCTGTCTTTTCTACCTCGGAATTAGGATTTCTGCTTCGACCGCTGTGATTCCAAAGGACTCAACAGTGAGAAGATTTGCGGTTTTGGATTGGCGAAGCGCTTCCGAATTCTCTCAGGTGAGAGGGAATCAGGGTTTTCGAATTTAAGGTTTAAGAATATTCTAGGGTTTTGTATTGAATTTCAGAGCTATCTGCGTAATGATATGGTTTCGATATTCCCAAACTAGAGAGCGAAATTAGGGTTTTATGATGGTAGATTGGTAACAATGGTGAGGCTTCTAGGACTGAGTCGAGGAGAATGGGAAGTGTCACCCCGCGAAATCACCACCTCAAGGACTCCTTTAGCCAGTGATTCAGGTGAAAATGGTTGGCTCATCAGATTCTTTGACTCAGCATTCTTCTGTGAGTGGATCGCTGTTAGCTATCTTTACAAGCATGAGCATGCTGGGGTTCGAGATTATCTCTGTAACAGAATGTACACGCTTCCGTTACCTGGAATCGAGAGCTATCTGTTCCAGATTTGTTACATGATGGTTCATAAGCCAAGCCCTTCATTGGATAAGTTCGTTATTGATATGTGCTCTAAATCGCTAAAAATGGCAATGAAGGTGCATTGGTTTTTGTTGGCTGAGTTAGAGGATTCGGACGATAACGAAGGGATTGGTAGGATTCAAGAAAAGTGTCAAATTGCTGCTACTTTGATGGGTGAATGGCAGCCCCTTGTGCGGCCACCCAATATGAGTTCAAGTCCAGGGAGTAAAAACCAAGTTTTGAATAGAATCCTGTCCTCAAAACAGAAGTTTTTGTCATTGACATCGTCACCGCCCGCTCAGAAATCACTTTCCTTCTCGCCTTCTTCAGGAAACCATTTGCAAGAGGATGGTGGTAATCAAATATCTACTCCAGAGGAGAATAAGATTTTTAAAAAGTTTATTCCAGGTCCAAAAGTTAGAGATGCCTTGTTGTTTAGGAAGTCAGCTGAGAAAGATGATGAGGAGAATGATAAGGATGGGTTTTTCAAGAGGCTTTTGAGGGACAGTAAAGGGGGAGAGGATGAGGAGTTGACATGGAGCTCAGACGGGTTCTTTAAGAGGCTTTTAAGGGATAGTAAAGGAGAGGAGGAAGATGTGACTTCAAGTTCTGAAGGGTTTTTTAAGAAGTTGTTTCGGGACAGTAAGAGTGATTCTGATGACAAATCAGTTTCTAAGCCATCAGAAGATGATGAGAAAGATGGGTTCTTTAAGAAATTATTTAAAGATAAATTTGAGGATAAGAAAGATGTGAATGATAGAACTGATGAGGAAGGCATGGTGAACTCTGAAGAAAAAGCTTCAAAATCAGTTGAAGATGATGACAAAGATGGATTTTTCCGGAAATTTTTTAAGGATAAATTTGAAGACAGGAAAGACGGGAATGATAAAATTGATGATGAGGAAAGAATTTCAAAATCTGCTGAAGATGATGATAAGGATGGTTTTTTCCGGAAATTTTTTAAGGATAAATTCGAGGACAAGAAAGATGGGAATGATAGAAATGATGATGGCGAGGAAGAAGAATCTTCAGATTTCTCACTGTTCCGGAGACTCTTCCGGGTGCATCCTGAAGAGAACAGAACTAGTACAGCAAATGAAATCAGCAACAATGGCGGTTTATTTGAGAGCAGTCCGGGGACTGAGAACTTCTTCCGCAAACTTTTCAAGGACCGTGATCGTTCAATTGAAGATTCGGAGCTGTTCAGTTCAAAAAAGCATAAAGAGGTTTGTGCACCTATGTTTTTGATTGAGATTTTACCCGTATGCATTGAGGTTTGTCCATTAGTTTTAAGTTTTAACCCATCACTTCTGGTTACATTTATAGGCTCATAAGTTATTGGAAGCGTTTAAAGTCAAATACTATAACTTTCGGTGTCACATTCTTTTAATTTGTCAACATTTCAGAGCTATACTACCACTGTTTTACACTGATTCTATTATGTAGATGGTCGTTTATGAACTTCTTTGCGTTTTGACTTTGATGCAATAATTTTTATAGACTATGCAGAAGATAATATCAGACTGTTATCACCTATTATTTTTAATGTTTTGATCTTTATCAACACCCTTTAATATGTTATCACTAGAAAAGGTTGTGGGAGCCTCTTTCTTAGGAACAAATGTAACTTCAGATGGATCAGGTTATCTTGTTTAATTTTTTCCAGTTGGATAGTTGAATCCCTGTGGTTTGATTTTGGATTTACTTGCCTTGGTTGATCAAACTTCTATGCCTACTTGGAAACTCTGATGCTTAGTATGCTCCTGTTACAGTGCTGGTGAATAAATTTGTTTGTAAAGAAGATAAAGTTTTCTCCTGTAGGTAGATGATAGCTGAATTACATTGATAAATCTTGTGGAATCCTAAGATGTCTAACAAGAAAATAAAATAGGGGTATCATTCAAGTTTTTGGTTTTATAATCTATTTTTTACTGATGAAAGTATTTATCTCTGCTTCTACAATGGGATTTTTCTTTGAATGCTGTGAATAAAATAGTATAATTATATGATGGAAAATATCATTCAGGGTATCAGAAGGCTTTTGATACTGAGAAATTCCTCCATTTAGAGAAGCATTTACGAGAAGGATATTTCTGGTGATTTGTTTCTTGTGATTGTGTGGCTGCTTAATCTTTTATGAGTGTTGTTCACTTGGCATTTTCCCCCAGGCATTTATGTTAATTTTCTGTGACCTTAAAATGTGGCAGAAGCATCCTGGTTCACCTAAACAACAGAATGATAGGTCCAATGCCAAACCTCCGCTTCCAAATTCTGTATCACAATTTCGGAAAGGGGCCTATCATGATTCATTGGATTTTGTACTGTCATTATGTGAGACATCATATGGCTTGGTTGATGTTTTTCCGATTGAAGATCGCAAAACTGCTTTGCGTGAGGTGATTTGCACATTTCCAATGTTGTATCAATGCTTCAATTAAGTGTTATGAATTATTCTGCTAGACTGGTATCTGACATGTTAATCTTTCTTTTTCACTTCCATGTCGCTAGTCACTTGCAGAGATTAATTTGCAGGTAGCTGAGGCGCAAAACAATGGAGGTACATATCTTTTTATGATGAATTTGATCATAACAATAGCAATTGAGATGCATCATTTATGGTATTAATGTATTTAACAAGTTTACTTACTATTCCCTTGGTGGCTGAGCTATGAAATTGTGACTAGGATTATAGCTCTATCTTGGTTGTTTCTGCACCTTTGGGCTATGTTTAAAGTGTCAGTTTGATTATGAATTCTTCAAATGGTGAGATGTAATGTTGAAAATGCTTTTGTTGCATAATTCTTGAATTAAAGAGGAATCTCTCTAACATGTCTGAGACATATTCATTGATTTTTTAAGTTGGAGTGCTAGACAATAGACATTTATGCAAAACTTGATATCTAGTGGTAGGGTCATGGCTCTAAGTTCCAGAGGTGTTTCTCAACAAGCTATAATGAATTAATTGATCTATGAAATAGTTCATTATTCGGAAGCAATTAATTGTCTATTCTGAATTTTTTTTCTCAATTTGTTTTTACTCCTTAATTGAACTCTTAATTTTTTAACCTGCACATTTTTTGTGCTTTTAATGTATTCATTGATTGTTTCTTGAAATATATATCCTTATTTGAGTATTGCTGGGAATTTTTTAGGAGTTTGCTTTCCAATGGGGAAAGGAATGTATCGTGTGGTTCATATTCCTGAAGATGAAGCTGTTCTTTTAAATTCTAGGGAAAAAGCACCTTATATGATCTGCGTTGAAGTTTTGAAATGTGAATTGCCAAGGTAAGCTTAATCTCTCATGTTCATATGAATTACATGCAGTTTTGGTTTTTTCAATGTATTTTAAAAAGTTTACTGCACTCAAATAAACATATGGTTTCTTATTCCTTTTCCTCAAACTTATTTTAGCTCTACAAAGGATGCATCTAATGCTCAAAAGCTCTCTAGAGGAGGGATCCCTCTGGCAAATGGTGATGCATTATTGCCAAAGCCACCTCCATGGGCTTATCCTTTGTGGACTACTCAGGAGGTGTATCGTAATAGTAGTGATAGGATGTCCAGTTCTACTGCACAAGCTATTGACCAGGCAATGGCTCATAATTCTGAGGCGAAAGTGAAATTTGTCAATTTGAGCTTTTCTGTGGAAAAGCGATCAGTCAGCAAGGCAGAGAGCATTGAAGGATCTGGTTCACAGTCTGGTATCCGTCGTGGCATCTCGAGTGCTGTTTCACTTCGGGGTGAAGAAGATTTCACTCACAAATTAAGGGACGCGCATGCTAGTGACTTGGAGTGGGTAAGGGTAGTGCTGACAGCAGATCCTGGGCTCCGAATGGAAGACATTGAAGGTCAAGGAGCGCCACGTCGTAAGGAGCACCGTCGTGTCCCAAGTACAGTTGCCATAGAGGAAGTAAAGGTGGGTGTCTGGTTGTACATTTGAAGTAAATTGATAACATTATCATGGTTTATATATCAAGTCTATAAATTCTTATGTGCGTTCTCTTTGGAAGTAAAGATTTGTCTCTGATTGTGTATACGTGCAGGCAGCTGCTGCAAAGGGAGAAGCACCTCCTGGCCTCCCTTTGAAAGGGGCTGGTCAGGATTCATCAGATGCACAACCAAGGGTGAATGTTATTGAAACTGAAGATTTATTTATTTGTCTGAGTCTTTATTTTGTTTCTGAGACTTTCTAAATTTCAAATAGGCTAATGGGGGTATGCCTAAAGCTGGTGACGCATTATCTGGTGAACTTTGGGAGGTGAAGAAGGAGAGAATACGAAAAGCATCTATACATGGGAAATTACCTGGTTGGGACTTGCGCTCTGTAAGTTCTGCTTGTGAGCATTTACATCTTTTGTTTATTTATCTATTTAATACTAACTTGAGCTTATGTGATGAATACACACAATTAGAAATAAGGGCATTTTAAAATTCTCTACTTCACAGAACAGAGCCTTTGTGGAAGGGAAAAAGGCTGCAATTGCCGATGATGAAAATAGAAAAATTGGAGACTTGGGGAAGTGAAGTGGGAGATTGAAGTAAGGAAAGATTTTGGTTGCTCTGGCAGTGGTTGTTGGTATTGGGTAATGGGTGGGATGTGAGGGCTGTGGAATGTCAGAGCATGTTGGCTGTTTCATAGTAGAATGGTGGAATTGTCTTCCTTTTCCAAAGAAAGGAAAAAGTTTCCTGAATAATGTGGCTTTGTTTGTGTTGAGATGAAGCCATTTTCCAGTTGATCATGCCTCTTTAAGATATTGAAACAATTTAGGGAAGCCATTTTCCATATGAATAGACCTGTAGTTTCATTTGTTTCATCTGATTGCTGCTATGAAACTGCACTATGTTACTAGTAGAACCCTAGATGTGGAATTTAGTATCAGGAAATTGGGAATGTGTCAACTTTTGGTAGGTCTTTACTCTTTCATGCGATTGGTACTATCATAGATGGGAGCTAGTTAAGTTGCTTCCTCAATTTCGTAAAATATATATTTTTTTGTTTTATGAAAGATGCTATTCCTGCAGCATTGAATTTGGTATATTATTATTGAACAAGATATGTATGCTAGCCAACTTACAGTTCGTTGATTAATGTATTTAATGTTATCATTCTGGTGTAACAGTGACTTTTTAAGTTAATGTTATTAGTACTATACTAGAGTTAAATTTTTTCCTATTATGTTGGTGGAATTGAAGTTGCCTTTCTTTTCTGGGTATCATGAAGGTTATTGTAAAGAGTGGTGATGATTGTAGGCAAGAGCACCTTGCTGTGCAGCTTATCTCACATTTTTATGGTAGGTTCTGTTATTACAATTTTTATGTTTTTTTCTCCTGATTATCAAGTTCTTTAGGTCCTCATGCCTTGTGTTTGTTTAAGCTACATTTAGAAGTCACATTTTCTTTCTACAACATATGTTATTATAAATATTACTTCTGTGATAATGCTAAAGTATTCTATTTTTTTTTTAACTTTACCATTAAGAATGCATGATGTTGAATAAATTGGAAAAATGTGTATTTTGTGCATATATATATCTTACATGGTTGAAATCCCATATTATCAGTTTCACATGATGCACCCGCCACACACACACACACGCAACCATACATGCTCAAAAGAAGAAAAGTATCAGTTCTCTTTAGCAGAACTTGTTAGTGTAGTTTGTTGACGTGTGTGAAATTGTGAATGGTTTCTAATGCCAGATATATTCCAAGAAGCTGGTCTTCCACTTTGGTTGCGCCCATATGAAGTTCTAGTCACATCTTCTTACACAGCTCTTATTGAAACAATTCCAGATACGGTACTGTAAACCTTGTTTCTCTAACTGATTGCGTTTCATCATGATGGGAATCTGTGGCTGTCTCAGTGATTATAGCTTTACTGTTTTGTGCAGGCTTCTCTTCATTCTATCAAAAGTAGATATCCAAATATATCAAGCTTGCGCGATTTTTTTTCTGCCAAGTATCAGGAAAATTCTTCGAGTTTTAAGCTTGCCCAGGTAATCTAGATGCAAACAGACTAATCAGTTGTTTTTAGGGAAGGTTTCCATTCTGATATTTTAAATAATATCACTTTTAAGGGACTTATTGCTAAAATTTGTGGCATTGAATTCAAGCTGCTTAGGAGTGTGGTTAGACCATGAGGAGTTAGAAATTGCTTCTCTCTCTCTCTCTCTCTCTCTCTCTCTCTTTGTTTTTCTATATAGCAGCAGATGCTGTGATTACCATGCTCTAGTAATTTAAGGAGATTAGTTAACTAAGAGGAGATGGACAAGTTCCTTTTCTCTTCTTTACTTTATTTGACTTAAGCAACTTTGGGTTGTTAGCAATCGAAAATTTTCCTAGTCATTTTCTAAGCTTACAACTTTATGTTATATTGCTGAGTGAACTTAAGGTTGCTTGCATCATGAACCAATCAATCATCCTATACTGATCAATCTTATGGTTAATGAATGTTGGGAGAATTAGCAAGCATATATTGGCTACTTAAATGTGTTTTTGATGATTTCTGATGTGCACAAGAGGCGGATGGTTAACTGTCTTTAAATATAACATTGTCATTGCGTGATGTTTCTTGATCAACTTAATGAGGGCCAAATTTAAGCCTTATGTAATAATGGGATGCAGGGAGCAAAATACTTAAGTTGTAGCGTTCTGTTGGATGAAAGGATTTGCTCTCTTTGGGGAGGCTGTATTTTTACATTTGTTTTAAAGTTCAACAATTGCAGTTATTTGCTTTTTGGTTGAACTTACCCAGAATTATGCAAAGGGCATACATTTCATGTGCCTTATTAACTTGCACACATATGTGTTATGCATATAATTAGAGTTGATTAATCATACACACACACACACACACTATTTTTGGTTGTCTTCTATTTTTTTTTTCTCATGTATTTGTTGCTATTATGTTTCCTTGCTGATTTAATCAGTCGGATTATGATGTTATTTTGCCCACGGAAGATACTTAGATCCATTTCTTGAACAATTTATTGCTTAATTTATGGGTTATTGCAGAGAAACTTTGTTGAAAGTATGGCTGGGTATTCCCTTGTGTGCTATCTTCTGCAGGTATTGTATAGTCTTTCCTCCACTCTATTTTGTCACTTAATTCACAAACGTAATGAGGATCATTGAAATGGATCTTATTAAGAAGTTAATCGATATATAAAATTGATCAGATGGCAGATGCCACTATCTCGATTCAAATGCAAATGTTAGTAATTGAAAATTTTCTTCCATTCTATTTGTCACTTAATTCACAAATGGGTTTAGGGTTTGAAACATTGTGAAACATGTTTATGTTTTTCCTATTGGCTTTCTTTTTTCTTTTTCTGTTTCAATTGATACTCATTGACTTCAATTCAACCCTGAAAATGTTCAACTTCTGCTTTGGTAGCACTGTCTATACTGATTATCGCACCTTTTAAGTGCTCTGCATGCATTAATCTGCCTTTTCTAAAACTATCATCAATCAAGTGCACTTCTTAAAGAAATTATGTATCTCATTGATTGAACCACTTACATAAAAACTGCTTTTGATAGTCCCATCTGATTGGTTTTAACTTATGGCTTAAATACCAAAGTGCACCCCAAACTATCAACAAATTGGCAATTTGCACCCGAAACTTTAATTTTGGCCAATGTGGTACCCAAACCATCAATTTTGGACGATTAACACAACAAATTGGTAGATTTTTGACACGTGGTACCCCAAGCAGTTTGACACGTGGCAATTCCATCCAATTTTGGGTGCTAATTGTCCAAAATTGATAGTTTGGGTATCACATTGGCCAAAAATAAAGTTTGGGGGTGCAAATTTTCCATTTGTTGATAGTCTGGGGTGCACTTTGGTATTTAAGCCGTTTTAATTTGTCTCATTTTTGTATTGAAAGCTCATTGATCCTGGATGGAAAAATGTTGGGTTTGATTGGCACCATGTTTTACAAATTTGATGAGCTAGTATGTTATAGAGTTCACGTTTTCATTTCTCAATATCTTGAGTATAGGTGAAGGATAGGCACAATGGGAATCTCTTACTGGATGAAGAAGGTCACATCATACATATAGATTTTGGCTTCATGCTCTCCAATTCACCTGGTGGTGTGAATTTCGAGAGTGCACCATTCAAATTAACCCGTGAACTTCTTGAGGTAAGTCTGCTGAACACGAACACCACCTTTCAGTTCATATTTTCGTGGTCCTGATATTATTCTATCAGTTAATTTTGGATTTTCATTTGACCTTAATGCGTTGGGTGTGCTAGGTCATGGATTCTGATGCTGAGGGAGTTCCAAGTGAATTTTTTGACTACTTTAAGGTATTAATGACTCTTTCTTCCTCTGTGTAAAGCCTTCGTAATTTATTCACTTTCTTGCATAGGTTTATGGCTAGCTTCATAAACACTGCAACTTATAAATAATTTAAAATGAGCCCCCTTGGCCCCTGGAAAAAAAATTAACAGAGGTTATTTTCAGTTACTTGCTTATTGAAGAGAAGTAATGTGAAACTTGAAATGGCTGATAAGGTCAAATTTGGATATACACTCTAAAAGATTAACATCTCAATTTGATGTAATTCTCTACAATTTTGTTTGCTATTTTGTAAATTTGGAACCAAATTGATCCTGTACCAACTGAAACTTGACCTTCTATTCAAGTATAGATCTTCTCATGCTAAATTGGTCTTGACCTTTGGATTCAGGTATTATGCATCCAAGGCTTCCTAACCTGCCGTAAGCATGCAGAGCGCATAATTCTTCTTGTTGAAATGCTGCAGGTAATATTACTATGGTTTATGGTTTATAGGTGGTCAAATTATACATCACTTGTTACTCTTTAATATGACGAGGGCTTCTGATGGCTTGTATATTACTTCTCTTTGAAAGTTTCTGGAGAGGTCCCTGGTCAACTTGGCATCGTTAACTAATTATAAATGATTATAGTCTGCTATTGTTAGTCTCCCTGAGGTTGGAGTTTGCATAAATTACAACTTACCTGGGTTCATCATGTTGACTGAACTCAATCCTGTGTACATTTGCTTGCATACAATGTGTGTATATATATAGGGAAAAAGAAGTATATATTAGGTAATTTGTGATTCTAAAGAAAGAACAATAAACTCCTATGATTTTACAAAGCATTTTTATCTTTTGTATCAGGATTCCGGTTTCCCATGCTTCAAAGGTGGTCCACGGACAATACAAAACTTAAGAAAACGTTTTCATCTAAGTTTGACTGAAGAGGTTTGTTTTGTTAAATTCTAATCCAGTTTGATACAGCACAGTGTTTCATCATTAGGGTTGGAGATAATATCTGTTGGTTTCTTGCAGCAATGTGTGTCATTGGTGCTTTCCCTGATCAGCAGTAGTTTAGATGCATGGCGGACACGGCAGTACGATTATTATCAGAGGGTTTTAAATGGAATATTGTGAATTCAGATTTGATTTGTTATCACATTGTTGTACCTTTGATAAAGCCAGACTAGTGAAGGTTTTCAGAGGAAAAAGATACTCGGTGTGTGAAATAATGACATTTGGTGCACTATGCAATGGCTTCAGAGGTTTCTACGGCAGATGGTTTCGAGAGGGGAAAGGATGAGTCGTACCATTTTTGTGGCCTGTCTTTCCTTGGTTTGAGGAATTTGTAATTGTATCGGCATAGTAATTGTAGGAAAACTAGGAGGCAAATTCTACCATAGCAGAGGTCTCATCAGTTTTTCGTCTCATTTCCTCCGGTCATGAACCCTGCTAGCTGTTGGTGACCGAGTTTCTTGGAGTTGGTATAGAATGCTTCTACCGATCTTCGGACATTTCACACTGTACAGAGTGATTTCAACATGGACAATACATCAGAAATGAGATGGTCCTCAAATATATCTTTTGCAGCTAAAAGTTGCAGCTATATACAGGTTTGCCATCAAATGCAGCTAAGCATTTATGAATTTGTACATGCTACATTCTCATTTTTAGACGATACATTTTACGAGCAAAGGATAGTTGGACCCAAATAACCAACAGATGCTCAACAATGCTGTTTTTGGTTCCATCTTGGTGTCCTTCCTGGGTTGAATTCTCCCTTACATAGTTTCTCAGTAAAAAAGGATGGTTTGATTTGTATCATATTATTGTTGATTATATACATTTTCTTTAGTGAGAAATTTGTTCATTTCAAACTCGTAGAAAAGTGTTATTGGTGTTGACACTATATTTGTGGCATTGAAACCCTTCCATTGAATGAAATTTTTGATAAGCTTGTGTAGCTATCAGCTGCCTTTCTTTGTTTCTTAATCTATATAATTTCCAGAATTGTATTTGGTTCACCGGTAAGATGATTGAGACAGCAGTGATGGTGAGATTAGTGGCGGTGTGATTGGTGATGATGAGATTCTCTCACCTGTCTGCTGAGGCGATGGCGGTGAGATTAACAACAGTTGGAGGTTCTAAACCTCCGTCGAGGTTGGTTTGTCGCGTGGGTTAAAATCCCATTTGCACAACCAAAATATACATGTCTAAAGGTTTGTTGGGCTCCAAAATCTCATTTCACAACCCAAATACGCCTTTCTGATTTGACACATATTCTATTTAAGTAATTGAGTTCGAGTCAAACCACATATTCTATTTAAGTAATTGAGTTCGAGTCTTATGAATGGAGAAAATTTTATTGAGAGAGTTTTACTTCTATAATGGGTCTATTCGGCTCGAATAAAACTAACTTGTACATGACTAAAGAAAAATTGAAATCGTTGTCACCTAAGGTTTTGGTTTGGTTTATATAAGTGGATCCAAACTAACTTGTACATAGACTAAAGAAAAATTGAAATCGTTGTCACCTAAGCTTTTGGTTTAGTTTATATAAGTGGATCCAAATTTGTTTTACAAAAACCAACCGTTGGACTCTTTTTTAGCATGCATGCAAAATTTCAAGTCAATTTGAAATATTTTTCATATTATCAAGCGTGTGCCTCTCTTCGTGTTTCTAGTAATTTTCCACATGATGGATTATTCTAGAGAACCGAAACCGGCATTTCGAATTGACTTAAAAAATTTTCAATATTTCTAAAGTATAATTTTTTTACTAACTTTCTGGTAGTATCTAGTAACCGCATTAGGTATAGACTAATCCAGCGTCAATCCCGTCAGACATATATTTAACGGTGAAAATATAATGCAATTAAACATGTAGTTAAACATTTTTAGTTAACTTCAAATTTAATATATACAAGTGGATCGGTCCGCGCTGGCGCGTCGGGCGTTCATCAATCTACTTATTTGAACAATTTTCTATTGAATTAAATTGTTTGATATGTAAGAAATTTCTAAAGTACTATGATTTTAAATGTGTTGCATCTTTAAAAGGCTATACTATTAACATTGAGTATATGTCCTAAAGTTAGCAATAAATAGTAAATATTAGTTTGTACATTGACATGTGCAATAGTTTTAATTTTGTTTCCTCCTCTAGATTGTGTAGGACTTAAACAAAAACTAAGTTTACTCTCTTCTTCATATGGACATGAAAGGTCTGAAGAGAGGTTACAATTCTAGATAATTAAGGGGATAAGATTTATTAATATAACATAATTCTAGATAATTAAGGGGATAGGATTTATCATAACATTTATGTGAAAGGAAAGGAAAATTACAAAAAAGGGCTCAAGGGCAAGAACTGACTAGAAACTAACTTAGGATCTTCTTAGTAATTTGGCAAGTGAGAAAAGACAGAAAATGATAAAAAAAGTTCAAATAGAACCTCTTTATCGACCCTCATCTATGTAAATAGAATATACAATTCAACGATCATATTAATTAAATATAAATTTTACTAAAAGATATAAAGGAATAAAAAAGTTGTGTAACATGCAACGTGGGTAAGTGTATCCTTTCTCATTTTAAAAATATCAAATTTGTTCTACTTTATGTGCATATTATCCATTTATCCTACTTATAGAAAGATAAAAAGAAAAGTTGACTTAGAGAAAGAAGATTTGGATTGTTTAGGTGGCAGTGGCAAACGAAGGCCAAATGGCCAAGGACTCAGCTGCATGTGTTGCAAATGGATGCAATATATAAAAGCGGTGCAGTTTCTAGGATTTAGTGACTTAAAAGCGTTACTTTCATGACCCAATTATTTAATTTTGTTTGGCATTTTAGTTTCGCCACTTCACTTCCATGCATGCATGCGTTAATTACCTCACTTAAGCTTTAACCTTATCTTTCCTCCAAAAAGAAAAAAAAAAAAGCTTTAACCTTATCTCTTCTCTATTCCTTTTTTCTTTCACGTGTCGAAACTTTCCATTTTTCCAATATATAGTGTATGGAATTTATGGCATTTATTGGCAAAAACACAACAAAACAAAAGAAATTTATGTGATGTTTAAATAATGATGAGTTTGTTTGGTACAATGTATATATGCACTCCTAATTAATTATCACAAGATATTTAGTAGTTGTAATAAAAGTTTTTTCAACGTGTTTTTTTTTTGATATAAAAAAATAAATTTATTTAGAAGGAATGATGTCAAAAGTCTTTAACCAGAAAGAAAAAATGATGTCAATCAGAATTCAGAAGTCCTCAAAGTCAAACTACCATATATCATCGGTGGTGGTGGTGGTGATGGTGATGGTGAATGAGTTGTTTGCAAAAATGTTTTTGCTAATTACCCTAATCGTAAATATCTGATTTTGATAATCATATCAATATGGTAAAAATACTCAAATACGGAATTTCCACCATCGTAATATTCTAATCTTGGTATATTTATCATTATCTTTTTACAAATTAGCTTAGTTTAATGATTTTTCCTTTTATAGTTACAATATAAAATTCTTAATAATTCGATTGGTCTCCTTTTCTGGTAAATAAATCTTACCTACCCAAAATTAAATTCATTGAAAATTTGTTCAAGAAGATTTTTTTTCTATGTAAAGGAATAGTGTAAACACAAACTCTAATTATAATATCATTTAATTAGGACAATGTTTCTTAAGCCTAATGCTTGTATATATATCTTGCATGAATTAGCATTGAACATATATAAATACCCCATGTTGAAGTATTAAAATGTTGAGCCGAATTTTTTTTTCCTTCAATAACTTGATATATACGTACTTTAACATATTTTTTTTGAAAGATATACTTTAACATATTAATCATTACTAATAATTGTGTATAATATGATTATTTGGGCAATTAATGTTATTATATATACTTTTGTCTTAATAAGCATGGATATGACCTTTGTGCAAAAAAAAAAAAACATATATATGATCTTGCATTAACTATGATTAGTATATATATTGAACTTGTCGCCGCATTGAAGTATTAACCTAAATCATTGAGTTTCTTAATTTAAATATGAAAACTTAATTTGTTTAAACACTTGAACACTTTTCCTAAAGTTATTGATCATTTGAATTATGAAGAGTGATCTATTGGCATTTCCATCATTGATCTCGTAGAAAACTTTTGCAGTTGATTTGAGTATGCAAAGTTTGTTAATTGAACACTTTCCTTATCATACTAATTTTATAACATTAATTTTTAAATCCATTTTGAATATTCTTCAAAATTAGAGGAGTACGCAGTCTGCTGACGTTTTCGTTAGTAACATCATTAATTACACGTCTAGCTTGTCAACAAATACTGATATTTCTCCTCTCAACTTCGCTATAATTCATGCTTTTTACGTGTCCGCTCAAGATCCCTATTTCCAATTTCCCGCCATCACTTCTAAATTTAAATTCAAACATCTTACCTGTCATTTCCAGGTACGTACATACTTCAAAATCTCGACTAATCAACCCTTCATTTCATCCTTAATTTATTGCCCTCCTCATCACTACTTATTATGTTAATGATATATACTTAATATAGTTTGAATTTAATAATTGAAATGATGTTTAATTAGGACAATTAAAAGATTTATCACTTTTGTTTGAATGAAAAGTTCGGGATCAATGTACGTACATTGAGGTGATTCTTAACCCTAAACCCTAATATGCAGACTTCTGATTCCATAAATTTCATCATTTTAATATTAGCTTATCAAATATGTAAATGTTGTTCAAATATATTGGCGCGCCCCTCAAATACCCGCAATCAGTACCTACTGACTTCCGAATTTTCAATATGTTGATCCAGTTTACATATCATTCATACTTCATCTGACCCTCCTTACTCGTCTTCTCACAATCTCACTCTCGTCAGAAGTAATTACTTATGTACTTCCTGTTTCTTAACTTGTGTGTGATTCCATCTCTTCAACTTGCCACAAAACTCTATGATCTAGGGTTTTTTTTTGCTACATATGATCTAGGTCTAGGGTTTATTGATGATCTCCTCCTAATTAATATATAATTTCTCCATTCCTTGCTTTAGGGTCCTCTAAATTTGTTATAATCTTCAAAATTGCAAATTTAATTATAAGTTAATTTAATAAAACTCTTCTTCTATATTAGTGCTAACTTTAAATAAATAAGTAAATATAATTTTAAGGGAAAATTAAGACGAGAAAAGGGGATTCAAACCTATGGTGGTAAACCTACTAGCTAGCACACCCCCATTTTGTCAAGGAATTTTAAGAAATTGCTCCTTCCCTTATGTCATCTATATCTTCTCCTTCCTCTTCTTCTTCTCCTTTTTTCTTTTGATTTCCTTTTCTTACTGTACATTTCCAATTTTAATTTGGCAAGGTGAAAGAGTCGGATTTTTTGGGAAAAAAAAAATCCAATATACATATACAATTATCTGCGTACCACCAATCGGCCCACTTGACCACATACATTCTTCTTGCCCTAAAGGTAAGAAACAATTAACAAATTATATATTTTTTTTGTCTTATAAAGACTCTTATATATACATACATATATGAATTGACAGAAATACATTCCTTTATGTAAATTTCCATAGAAAGAAGGTATTAGCATAAAATGAGGTGGAAATGGTTAAAAAAAATGACTAAATGGGCATCTGGAAATGGAAAACTAATTAATAAGAATCCAGGGGAAAAAGAAACGTAGATTTTCTTTTCTCCCCATTTCTCATTATTAAATACATAAAAAAATGAAAACCCTACTTTTTCCTCTTATAAATTGTGATTCTTCCTCTCTTCTTCCCCCCATTCAAACAAAACAAAGCAAAAAATCATCATTATCTCAATACATTTCTGATTCCTCTCCCTCACACCTCCAAACAAAGCTTTTCTCTTATTTCTTAGTTCTTACCCCAAAAAACACCCCCCCCAAAAAAAAAACAATGGAAAATGTTGTGGTAATTGTTGGAGCTGGTCCTTCAGGCTTAGCAACTTCAGCTTGTTTATCAGCTCACTCAATTCCCCATGTAATTCTTGAAAAAGAAGATGTTTATGCTTCTCTTTGGAAGAAACGAACCTACGATCGTTTGAAACTCCATTTAGCCAAAGAATTTTGTGCTCTTCCTTTCAAACCCCACTCTTCCGACAGCCCTACTTATATCCCCAAAGACATGTTCGTTGAGTATCTTGATGAATATGTTTCAACTTTCAACATCCAACCCAAGTACCGTCGATCTGTCGAATCGGCTTCGTTTGACGAAGTCGATGGCAAATGGAAGATTCATGCCAGGAATTTGGAATCTGGTGAGGTCGAAGTTTATGTTGCTGAGTTCTTGGTTGTTGCCAGTGGCGAGAACAGCGCTCAGAACATTCCAGAGATTCCTGGAATGGAGACATTCAAGGGAGAAATGATCCATTCGAACCAGTTTAAGTCTGGTTTGGTTTACGAAAACAAGGATGTTTTGGTTGTTGGCTGCGGGAATTCTGGTATGGAAATTGCTTATGACCTTTGCACCTATGGAGCTCAGACTTGCATTTTGATTCGAAATCCCGTAAGACCTAATTTTTCTCCCCATTTCTCTCGATATATATCTCTTTTGCATGCAAAAGGATTTTAATTTGGTGCAATTATAAGTTTATAATTCAATTCCCTTCAAAGGGTTTTGTAATTTATATATCTAATTTCTTGATTCAATGATTTATTGATTGATTTTTTGTTGTGTGGGGTTTCGAAGGTGCATGTTCTGAACAAAGAAATGGTGCGTATAGGGATGACAATGGCAAAATACGTGCCAATTTTTTTGGTGGATTTCGTAGTGGTTACTTTGGCTAAGATAAAATTTGGAGATTTATCCAAGTATGGACTCCGCCGACCAAAATTGGGTCCTTTTTTTCTCAAGGCCACAGCCGGAAGAGCTCCGGTGATTGATGTTGGAACTATCGGCAAGATCAAGTCCAAAGAGATTAAGGTTTTATAGAACTAATTTCCGATATTCATATATATACCTTTTTTTTTAAAATTTTTTCACTTCATCTAATTCTTTTGCCTAATTCTTCTTTTATAATTCTATATATGGAGAGTATTTGATTTTTTTTGCTAGATATTTTCTAGCTTTGAGTTTGAGGTTGGTAAATTTAAAATTTTTCTCTTTGTCAAAAGTATTTTATTTAATTAGTACTAAAAAATTTAAATTCTGACGCGCGCCAATTTATAAGATAGAACGTCTTTAGTTATGTATCTTCTCACAACCTGTCGATGTTTAAATACATGTCATGCATTTTTCAATTGTTTTTTATAAAACTTTTAAAATTTGCCGCGTTAATTTATAAGATAAAATGTTTTTTTACTAATATACTCTCTTTGTATGCTATATATATTTACCTTATATATGACTGTCAGTGTTTAGACACGTCACATACATTTCTACTTAATCGATTCGCTTATAGTTATTTAAATTTTGGCTTTCAAATTACAATATATATACATCATTTTTAATGAAGTATCTTATTTGTATATTACCATCTTTCTTTGGTATATGCATTCACTTAAGTATATAATTCACCCACACATGGTGGACATTTAAACACCTTAAATTCCGTTTATGATTAAAATTCTAATTAATTATACAAATTAATTTATATATATGGATAAAAATCTTTTATTTTTTTGGGGTATATATAATTAGATGTAAGAAATAACCAATTAAAGGTATTAGTTTATAAAT
The DNA here is from genome assembly GCA_001974825.2 of Corchorus olitorius. NCBI lineage: Eukaryota > Viridiplantae > Streptophyta > Magnoliopsida > Malvales > Malvaceae > Corchorus > Corchorus olitorius. The sequence continues at coordinate 6,518 of AWUE01022782.1, read as the reverse complement.
AAAATTAGTTGATTAATCAGCTTCAATATAGTTGTAATTGTTAGATACTAGTTTATTACTTAACTAATGCTTTTTATTCTGCCATATTGGCTTGGATATAGGTTATTCCGAATGAGATCTCTAGCATAAAATGGCAGAAGGTGCTGTTTGAGAATGGTGCTGAAAAGGATTTTGATGCAATTGTTTTTGCAACTGGCTATAGAAGCATAGCTAATGATTGGCTCAAAGTAATTAAATATTTTTGTCAAATTTTACTCCCTTTTATTTATTTATTTATTTATTCTTTCTCCAAGTGCATAATAATGTAATTTGATTTCGATGCAGGATTATCAGCATGTTCTGAATGAAAATGGATTGCCCAAGAACGAGATTCCCAACCATTGGAAGGGAACAAATAATTTGTATTGCTGTGGATTATCAAGGAGGGGACTCTTCGGTGTTTCAATGGACGCAAAGGCCATAGCTGAAGACATCAACAAAGTTGTCACTGCAAAAATGGGAGAAAAATCAAAGCTCCTTTGAGGAATATTAAATCATTGATTGATATTACCTCTCTCTTTCATGAATATTTAGGTGGTATAAGTCGGAGTAATTAGTTAATTTCGTTTTATGTTTCTTGGAAAAAGACATTAGCCTTTGCCTTGTGTCTCTTGTTTGTGTTGTAGTTTCCTACCTAGTTTTGGAACCTCAGTTGGGATTTGACATTAATTTGTCATTATCTTTTCAAGTTGTAATATAAGTAGTTGTTTTTGGTTGGTTTGTTCCTTTAATTTCTTTGTTTTGTGTTTTTTTTTTGGTATATTTACAAGTTAATCTTATTTATGTGTGACTTAATTAACATCGAATCCTTCCATTTAACTCAATCAATTTTTATAAAAAATTAATATTAATACAATTAACTTAAGTTTTTTTACGGCCAATAAAAAAAACTTAAGTTTTTTGATTTGTTTGACCGTTACCTATAATTGAAATAAAAAAAAAGCAATTAAATATATATACCATAATTTTTTTGAAGGAATGTAAATATATATGAATTATTCTTAACAAAACCAAAAGTTATTACTTTATTATTACCAAAGAATTAAATTATGTTAAATTTCCATTTTCATCACAGCAATAACATACACACATACCCAAATTTATTCTAATTAATTTTCTATTTATTAGATAGGTAATTAAACTTGCTCTAACAGTACAAGATCAAATTCAAACACTTGTAGAATTGAGCAAGAAATCTTGTGATTTCTTCTCATAATAATATCCATTTGAGGCAGAAGCATCGGCTGAGAAGATCATGACTCCATTAACACTGAAATTATTTTGCTCCAAAAGACTTAACGCCTCAAAAAAAGCATCACCTTGAATTCCCCTTCCATTAACTTCATAGCTAGGCAATAACTTATCCTTATCAAATTGATCAGCTCGAAGCTCGAAAGCTCTCAAGTACCCTTTCGGCTGCCTAACTTTATCAGTATAAAACTGATAGTTGACGAAGTCGATTAAATCTCCATAGTTATCAAACAGGTCAATGTAAGGAACAGTCGTGGCATGAAATGGAGCAATGGTAGCGACGGAAATCACACTTTGGTTCTTCAGGAGAGTGATGAGTTCGCCTATGCAATAAGCAAACGAGGAATTTCGTTTTGGGAAGTTTTCGTAATCGATGTCGATTCCGTCGAGATGGTATTCTTCGACTAATGATTTTAGTGACGAAAAAGCATTGGAAATCCAAAGTTGGGTGTCTTGTGGGTTGTACCAACGAAGGACTTTGTTGCCTATGCTCCAACCGGAAAGGCTAGCCATGGCTTTGACATTGGGGTGTTGGTTTTTGATATTTGCGACGGATTCTGGTGTCAATGTGTCGGCCCAATACGGTGAGAATTTGCCGTTTTGGGCGTTTCCGGAGGGGTCGGAATCTATGGCAAAACTAAGTATGAAGTGGAAATCAATTCCGTCTTCGATTGGAACGGAATCGAATTTTACGGGAACACCTGTGGCTCCAATGTACTCCATCATCACCTTGCCATCTGATATCCATATATTATTATATGCAATAGAATTAGACATTAATTTGGTTGTTCGAAGTTGAGATTTGAGAGGAAATTAAGAAAAAGAGACGAAGTTATGTAAGATTATATGTACTTACCACAAATTTGCTGTGAGAGGAAAAGGATTCCGAAGACATGGAAAAACAAGAGCTGAAACTTGAACATCTTTTCTGGTTAATTTGAATGAGTATACTTTTAATTAATAATTAGCTTATATATATACAAATAAATTAAACATCTAGGAGCATGACTTTGAGGCCGGCATGAATCATTGTTGGCAATCTAATAGGAAAGTTGGAAAAAAACAATGCTGATACCCTTGAGAGTTGTGACTTAATTGTAATTAGTCTTAGTATGATACGGCCGAGGCTCAAGCTAACGCCACACAGTTGATTCTAGAAATTTTGATGATATTGCAGCTTGCATTGCAGGCTTGTTTGTTTATTATTACTTCCTCCATCCCAAGATACCTGACTCTATTAGGTTAAAATAGTTCGAACTTTGATATAATCTTAAACTATAACGTTCAAAGACATTTTGCCTTATGAACTTCAAATCAGAACAACTTGCCTTATGAATTTTCAAATTTAGGACAATTTGCCCTTAAATTTTCAAAATTTAGAACAACAAATTGTCTTGAATTCTAATAGTTCATGAGATAAATGGTCTCAATTATAGTTTAGGGACAAAGAGTACTTAGGGGATAAAAAGACTAATAAGCCCATATTAATTTATCTTTATTTAATTAGCTACTAATTGTTCAAATTCAAATTGTATTTGGCCATCCATCTGTACGGAATCACATAACTTAGACTTTTCAAAGAAAACAAATTAGCAATTCTGTTTTTTTTTTTTCTCTTTTTGAGTGAGTACTACATGTGAAATCTCATTACAATCGAATAAATCTCTATTTACCCAAACATCTAAATGAGAAATCAACTCAAACTAAGAAACTACCATAAATAAATCCTCTAGTACTTACCAAATACACAAACTAAGAAACTACCATAAATTATCATCTACTTCCCAAATACACAAATAAACTCACATTAACTTAAATTCAGGACTTCACGGTCAAAGCACGGTGTACATACCAATTGAGCTAACAACTCAAGTACATTAGCAATTCTTTTAAAACCAATAAACGTTCGGCTGGATAGTTTGTATATCAAATTTGTCACAACAAGCAGAAAAAAGATTTTTTTTTATTTTCTGATATTTCTAATAAGTTACTTTAACTTTATATAGTTTGTATCTGTCTGATTAAGTAATTAAAATAATTGGCTTCTGGCCAAAAAAAAAATTAAAATAATTGGCATTTCGGTTGTTACCAAAAATAAAATGGAGGCTATAAAGTTATATTTGTCTCGCTTTATTGTCAAATATAGATAAAATCTTTCATATTATTCTTCAAATTTGCAATCATCGACACAATATATACAAGAAAGCCTTTTTTTTTTTTTTGTTTAATTTGGCAGTTGGCACAATGGGGTACGTCGACAGATTCCAGCTTTGTGGCCGGAAATAGGTAGCCCTTCATCAACTTCTACTTTTTGTTCTTTTTTGTTTAACATTGACACTTGAGGGCCTTAAACATACTGATTTGAATCCATGAATTGAAATAATCCAAAAGACTGCTCAATCAACAGCTTTCATGTTCTGAATTAATGGAGTAGTAAAAGGTTAGAAAAATAAAGCCAATTAGAAGAATTGAGTTTAACAGTTGTGTTAGTAATCCTGCAAAGTCTAATTATTAGCACTTTGCTGGTCAAGAATGTTACACCCTTTTGTTTTTGGTGTGTTAATTGCAAGGTGACCTTATAATTACCTTAATATCAAGCAAAATCATCTTGGCTCAATTGCCCATTTTTGCAATCTTGATTGCTCAGATTTTGAACATGTTTTCGCCTTTAGGCTTTTAGTAAGACTAAAAATAAACATTAGCCATAAATCGTTAATTTGATAATTTCTAATTTAAACGATGTCCCGCATCTAGTAGGAGCGTTTACCTAATAGATTAGCTATATGTGATTATAATTTTGTTTTTGCAATCCCACATCCAATAATTAAAAGAAGAGACATATTATGATTATCAATTGATTATTAAAAGAGGGGCTAACTATCATCAAAAATCATACCTTTCTCGGCCTTTTGGCTAAGATCAAGTGTAGTATCTGTTCTTATTAGTTTAATATCTGATAACCCGAGTCTACGGGTTCGGGGGCAAGCTTATAGGTTTTACCTATATGTTTGCCTTGATATTAATTTTTTTAATAGGGGAAGGACCCTAAATATAGTAGCTTGCTACTTGAGGTTCCTTCTGTGTCACCCTTATTTTGCACTTCCGTCAGGGTTTGGCACACCCGCCAATATAGTTAAAGTTTTGTTAACTCTGTTTTTTATTCAATCAAGGTTCTTTCTGGACCTGCTTGCTAGGATCTTACAATTGGCTCTTGATATTTTCTAATAAGTTAGTTTTAGCTTCATATAGTTTGTATCTCTCTGATTAAGTAATTAAAATAATTGGTGGCTGTATTGTCTCACTTTATTGTCAAATATAAATAAAATCTTTCATATTATTCTTCAAATTTGCTATCATCGACACAATTATATACAAGAAAGGCTTTTTTATATTTTTGTTTAATTCGACACTATGGGGTCGACAGAAGAGAAGTATTTTCCAGCTATATGAGGCCGGAAATAGCCTTCATCAACTTCTACTTTTTGTCCTTTTTTTATTTAACATTGACAGTTTAGGGCCTTATACATATTAATTTGAATCCATGAATTGAAATCCAGAAGACTGCTTAGCTTTCAGTTCTGAAATTAATGGAGTATAGTAGCAACAGATCGAAAGGTTAGAAAAATCAAGGCAATTAGAAGAATTGAAACAAATATATAGTTGTGTTAGTAATCCTGCAAAGTCTAATTATTAGCTCTTTGCTGGTCAAGCAATGTTTCATCCTTTTGTTTTTGGTTTGTTAATAAGTAACCTTATGATTACCCTTAATATCAAGCAAATAATCTTGGTTAAATTGTCCATTTTTGCAGATCTTAATTGCTCAGATTTTGCAGGATGTAAGCCTTTATTGAAAGGATGAATGAGTAATCAAGGTAATTCAATGTTATTATTATTTTACAATCCCACATCCAATAATTAAAAAGAAAAGGTATAATCAATTGACTATAAAAAGAGAGGCTACCTATCATGACAAATTATACCTTTCTCGGCCTTTTGGCTAAGATCAAGCGTAGTATCTGTTCTTATCAGTTTAATATCTGATAACCCGAGCCTACGGGTTCGGGGGCAAGCTTGTAGGTTTTACCTATATGTTTGCCTTGATATTAATTTTTCCATAGGGGAAGGACCCTTGATATAGTAGCTTGCTACTTAGGTTCCTTCTGTGTCACCCTTATTTTGCACTCTTGTGAGGGTTTGGCACACCCACTAATATAGTGAAAGTTTTGTTAACTCTGTTTTTTTCATTCGATCAAGATTCTTTACGGATGAAAAGTGGACAACTTCAGTTTCAGTCAAGAGATGATATATTACAAATTAAATGAATCAATTAATTGATTAATTTTAAATCATTATACGCTAGCATATAATTTCCTTGTCGTCTAATAAACAGAAAAAGAAAAGAAACTTGGAACACAGATCAGTAACTAACAACACTCAGGAAAACCTATAAGAGGACTAAATTAGATCATTCCCTCATGCCATCTTCCTCATCTTCCTCAAGTAACTCTTCCAGTGGAATAGATGCAACGTCATCCACATCAGACATGGATGCCATTTCTGATGGCTGGTAATCTTTGTTGCGGAACAATAAAATGTTGAACCTTAATTCATGATCCTCTTCCAGATCTCTCAAGAAGGCTTCATAATCGGATTTCATCTTCTCTTCATCGCCTCTACCCTTAGATTTATCAAGTTCCATATCAAGAGACTTGAGCTTCCAGGAACGAGGCTTCCCATGCTCCTTCTGGCGCTTCTGTTCATAGCTCTTCTTTATTAGAATTGCCTCAGGAAGCACAGATGACACCTTCAACTTGTCTAGCACCATATCATTACTGTTGACCCCATAATTAAGGTCATAACCAAGAGCACGATCTCCAGGCTTTAATATATGGCCTAGATGTGTTCTTATATGAAACAACTTTCTGGAGTCATCAGTTACACGAGCCACCTCAGCATCTGCCAAAACATATTTGGAGCCCCCAACACTATATTCAGGAGAAACAACTTTGATATTAAAGATGTCATATTCCACCAACTGCCTGCTACCAAGTAGAGACTTGAAGGAATGCCTCCAATATTGAACAGTGTCCAAGAAACACTGCCTCAAAGTAAACGGATCCAGCAATGTAATATTGCTCGTCACTTTTGTGCAGATCACAAGTGGTCCAATATTTCCCAAACTAGCAGCAACTCTGGGAGGCAAACAAATCAAATCCTCACGGCAAATG